>JAOEHX010057796.1:0-10990 GCA_025448015.1 Bolborhynchus lineola
GCACTGACCCCCGCCGGGGCAGACAGAGCAGAGCTCCCGGGCCGAGCCCGGGTCACACGGCGAGCGCTCACCATCCCTGGGGCAGTTTTTAATCAGTCAGAGCCGGTGCCGCCTCCTGGCACCGCCCCCTGTGAGTCAGCTGCTCGCGCCCGCTGAGCTGCCCGCCCCTGGGCGAGCCCTGTGGAGGAGCTGAGGCTCCCCCGGTGCGTGCTGCTGCTCCGAGTGGAAGCTCCGGGATGCCGAGCCTGTTTAAACTGCATCTTATCCTTTCTTTTTTCAAACTGCTTATCTGATCGAATAATTTTCCAAATTCTGATTTAACAATGTTTATTAAATACTAAGTAGATTAATCATATTTTATCCAATAAATCATACAGGTGGTATTTCACAATTAATTCCATTTCAATTAAAATAGCGGTATGGATGTTTCTGAAGACAGTGGCTTGATAAATTGACATTGTAACAGAGATTCAGCTCTACTATTTTACTCTTACTGGTCTTTATGTTCTTACAATATTAAGCAGCCAGCTCTTACTATCTCCCTTTACAAATTGTGCACACTTAATAGAAATTCTTGCTCATATGTATATGTATACGTATGAATATGTATACATATAAATTCAAATATACTTGTATTCAGCCAAAAGTCTGATTCTTTGCTTCTCTCTGTGATTGATATGTTTAGGGTTTTTTATATACCTACTTATTCTGAGGCAGACAACACCATTTATGCTTTAATCTGAAAACATTATATAAAGGGAAAGGTTTCTATTGATGACATAGATGTGCTTTGCTGGATTACACCACCTGTTTGCTTTGCTGTAATTTGCTCTTTATATTGTTTTTCATAACTTAACTCTCTTTGCCAATTGTATTTTCAATGGAATATTTTCATAGTTTCATTTTTGGCTTCTCATGAACTGTAAACAGGTGAAGTTGAAGGGGTGTTGGGGAGAAGTGAAGTATAATGAAGTGATTCAAAGATCAACACTGTAGGCTAATTTATGTATTATGGTAAAAACATTCCCTAGCTGAAGGTCTTGTTAGTAAACAAAGACATAAACTGGCATTTTCTGTTAATATTGTTAATTCTGTGAGCTTATGAAAGCTTTATGGAATATAAAAGGATTGCTTAGTGTCCTGGGTTCAGCAGTAGCAGTCATTTTTCTCTTTCTTAGTAGCTGGTGCAGTGCTGTGTTTTTGACTTTCAGCCTGGGAGCAGCGCTGATACCACCAATGTTTTTAGCTGCTGCTCAGTAATGTTTACTCTGACCAAGGACTTTCTGAGCCTCATGCTCTGCCAGGGTATTGGTTGGCAAGTGGTGAGTGATTGTATTCTCTTCCCTTGTTATTTCCCTTATCATTACTATTATTGGTGGCAGCAGTGGTTTGTGTTATACCTTAGTTACTGCACTGTTCTTATCTCAACCTGTGGGAGTTACATTTTTTCAATTCTCCTCCCCATTTCTCCGGGAGAGGTGGGATGAAGTGGGGGAATGAGCGAATGACTGCGTGGCTGATTTATGGCTGGGCTTAAACCCTGACACTTAGGAACACCGATCTGTGTTCTCTTGGGGTGAGCGTACATGCTCTAGAATAATTGTTCAGAAATACACTAATATACTTATTGAAAGCAATTTGACTTCATATTTACCATTATTTTTGACTGTAGAATTACTGTTACAATTGGAGGGTTCACTATTAACTCAAAGATAGTAGCTCATCGATCTGGCAAGAGGCTAGGTACCATTCTAAGAGAGCCCCACAAAAAATATTTCACCTTGGGAGGTCAAGACACAAGTAAAGTTTTGGTCCTTTTAGCACTTACAGTGTAACCAGGAAGAGCATGGAGAAGATTAGAGAAATGTGACAATATTATTTATTTGCTGGATTGACCTATAAAAATTTTGAAACCAGAAATGCTTTTCTTATTGCTTTGATAAATTCTAAAATGTCCTGTTAGGGTTTTGATACCATTTTTAAATAGCCCCAGATAAAGTTCCTTGCCGAGATTACTGTAACATGTTGTAAGGGTATGTCATTTGACAGTCCTGAACGGTGCCTCCTTTGCAGAAATATGACTTAATGTAATCCAGATTCTTAGCATAACGCAAGTATATGATTAGGATGGGTCAGCTATGAGCAGCTAGTGACAGATAGCAGTGATGTGGTCTTTGTGCAGAAGAAGGATTTCTTTCCTGAGGCAAGTGACCCTAACTGGAGAGGTGCGCTTTCCTACTGCCATCAATTATTTTTTAATTAAGGAGATTTGGGGTTTGGGGTTTTTTTGGTTTTTTTTTTTTTTTTTTTTTTTTTTTAAATGCCACAGACTGTTTTTCTCTGCTCTCCTGAGCAGGAGATTGTGAATATAAATATACCAAGTTGTAGCTAACATAGAATTAACAGCTTTTAGGGGTTTCTTTCCCACACCTTCAAGACAATAATGTTAGTTAGCTGGTGCCTTTTTTTTGATAGAGGATAACCTAAGATTAGACATTTGTAACTTTGCCTCATCCTATATAAAATGGTTAATTTAGTAGAGAATTGTTTCTTTTCAGATAAGGCATTTCTATTCCAGCTTCAAATGTTAGTATTAGTCTAGTGATCTGCTCTGCAAGCTGCTCAATGGGCTAATTTTACATCTGTTGGTATTGATAAAAATCTGCTTGGAGGTAGGTACTTTATGCATATAAATACTTTTGCAGCACAGAGGTTAAAAGTCTTGCAAAGGTTATTCTTGCTAAATGTTCTTGTGTTTATTGTGACACTGTCTTTGTCAAATTCATTGAATTCAACTCCTCCTCCACCATCCATTTGATTTGCAAAAGAATTCTCTTCAACTGTATTCACACCCCTTCTGTATTTGCTTTCCAACAGTATTCAATAAAACGACTTTACTGGCAGGAACATTTAGTGAGCAAGTGTCATGGGTTCAGCAGAAGCAGTTATTTTTCTCTTTCTTAGTAGCTGGTGAAGCCCTGTGTTTTCGACTTTCAGCCTGGGAATAGTGCTGATAACACCAGTGTTTATAGTTACAGCTTAGAATGTTTGGTTTGACCAAGGACTTTCTGAGTCTCATGCTCTGCCAAGGAGGAGGGGAAGCTAGGAGGAAGCAGAAACAGGACACCTGACCCAAACTGGCCAGAGAGGTATTCCATACCACAGCACGTCATGCCCAGGAGGCAGAAGCGGAGAGCTGAACCCATGACGATAAGGAGTTGCAAGTTGCTGGTACAACCATTTCCAGGAAAAAAAGTCTGCTATAGCATTCTGTGTAGCCTCCTGGATGTTTGATTGTTGTAGTTTCCAAAATAAGTCTTTTCAGCATCTAAACCTGGGCCATGTGCCTGTAAGGCATCAAGGGGTGAATCCCTGATAGCTTCTTCTCTTAGAGGGTATAAGATGGTGCCTTTTAGGAATTTTTATCTACTAGAGTTTCTCTGCACAATAAGCTGGCCATTGTTTACAGTATAATATGGATTTTCTATTTTGAGTTGTTCAATTTTTGCAATGAAGGAGACAATATAAGCTCTCACAATGTACTTACTGTGTCATAAAGGGCAAGGCAACATTTAGATTGGATATTTGAATGTGTCAATTTAATTCAATTTAATTCTGAAACTCACTGTTTTGGAGATTTTTGACTAAATGAGATAGAGCCTGAAGTATATAGAAATAAAGGGCAAAGCAAGGTCTGGAAGCAAGATTTTTTGGTTTTAACCTCAAAATTTGAGAGTCTCTCCCTACACATACATCATATATCAAAGATATAACTTGGTGAAAAGCCAGTGTCAGGGTTTGATGTAGAGCTACTTTAATACAATGCACTGTAGATCACAAATCCTCCTGAACATTTTATTTAAACCAGCTAGCAATATTCGAGAAATGACAATTACCAACCTTCATTAAATGTAGGTTTAATTTTGCCTTAACATTTGACAGCTTTTTGGGTCTTTTCTACAAGCCATTTTTGTGTTTCTGAAATGTGTCAGAGTGACAGTGCAAGAATCTAACATCTTTTATCTAGACACTGAACAAACAACACCTGCAGTACAACTGTAGGCTTTCTGACATTACCCTGTCAAAGCATCATCTTCAGCTCCATTTTGGAAGAATCAGTGACAGAGGCTGGTGCAGCTCAGCTTCTGCTTGTTCAAACCTCTTCCTCTTTGCTGAAACTGCCATTCAAATGCACTAGTAGCAACATGTCTAAAATTGTAGTGTTAAATATAATCCAGGAGAAAGATAACAATCAAAACAAGAGATGTTGCTGCTAATTTGCCTAAAATTGTAGAACCTGCCTCAAACTGGAACATCTCACAAATACCTTATCAGTTCCTTTGCTTATCCAGTTCCTTTAACTACTGGGCTACATTCCCTGGAAAAGGCTGGCAAATGATAGAAGTAAATTTGTTCTTCTGGATAGTAGAGTCTCTGATCACCCTAATAAATGAAAGTAGAGCGAAAGTGGAAAAGATGACTGATGAAGAAGATAGTATATATAAGTAGAAATGCCAAACATTACTGCCTACAAAGATATGTAGGAAGGATATATAGAGAATGTAACCTACCTAGGCACTTAGCAGTGGATGCATAAATATTATTTTCCTTCTGAGACTAAAAAGTTTCTGAAGTTATTGGAACTCCTCACCTTACTTTTTCTACCCTCAAGAGTCTGATACCCATTTAATGATGGGTTTTTTAGCACATACCCTGTGACAGTCATTGTATGCTTCATTACTGAGTAAAACATAGGTGTGAACCCAGGACTGGGAAAGATCTCTTGATTCATGAAATGCAGTTACCCACTGTCAATATAAATCACATAATTATTTCCCTAGACATACCTAGGCCTATCTGAAAAGCACAGAATTTGAGGTTGGCATTTTGCTGTTTTTCCCACTTGACTCATCAGGAAATCTGATGAAGAAATTCAGAGTTTAGTGAATTTAGAGGGTTATTCTAATATCTGGTCTCAAGTCTGACAGAATTGCCAACACATGCCAAATGAAAAAGAAGTGTCTGGAAGCAAAGGCTGAATTTTACACAGCAGCAATAATATCCTGTACCTGATGTCTTGATTTGTGTTTCCTTACATTAATAAATTTTATGCATAAATTTTTGGAAGTAAACTCTACAGACATGAATAACTGGGATTCCCCTTCACCAGACCGTGAACAAACCTATGGAGAAAGAGATCTGCTCTGAAAATCAACAGATTAGAAATGCTATGCTAAAAGTGACAAATACACAGAATACTAGATAAAATTAGCATGCAAAAGGAGCGGTAGAGTATAACGTAAGAGAGACAACAAGTGATTATGCACTG
Source organism: Bolborhynchus lineola (assembly GCA_025448015.1). Classification (NCBI taxonomy): domain Eukaryota; kingdom Metazoa; phylum Chordata; class Aves; order Psittaciformes; family Psittacidae; genus Bolborhynchus; species Bolborhynchus lineola. The sequence goes on from JAOEHX010057796.1 coordinate 5,330, forward strand.
GTGGAGATGAGCTATATCCATGCTAGTCGGTGGTTATACATCTGTGCTTTTATCAGTATTGCCAGAGAACTAGGCAGAGTTTATACTTATGCAGGGATTTAGAAAACATTTTAGGGTAACATTGCTTTGCGTGTTAATTACTACTTTGGCCAAGTGTGGTTTAACTGGGAAAAATAGGAACAATGTATGTTGATGACTTTGGATCTTTCACAGAGTTAAATTATCATCTTTGAAACCAGATGCTTTCGTGCACAGATAACCAGTTTCTCACTGAAGATTGGTACATGGACACCTGATAGTATGCTTATCCTTTAGAGATGAAAATGTGAAAGTAAGTGTTTATGTTGTCTTTCTTCCTTGAGTTTTCAGTCAATTGTGTGTTGCCTTTTGCTTTTAATACAGAAGGATGCATCTACTTATGACTTAAAGGAAAAGCAACCACATCTGTTTAAAAAAAAAAAAAGATTGTGCTGGCAATCCTTACCTGATACCTGATGTGTAGAGGAATGTTTTTATATATTAATGTAAAGTTAACATATAATTTTCTTTGTCTAATTTCTGCCCAAAGTGGTACCTGGCTAGAGTTTCAGCACTCAGGAATTCTGATTCCAATCAGCAAAGAGTTTCCACCAATACCAGTGAAACTATTACTGCTTTTTGGCAATTCTCTCCTGGAGATTTCTACCTTTTCAGCATTGATATGAGTGTTTGTCTGTGCTACAGCAATTTAGACCCTAATGTGTTTCTGCAAATTGCTAGGCTGTAAACTGTGGTAATGCAGGAAGAGGCATGGTATCTTCTAGGTGGACAATTATATCTTTTATAGGCACATAACAAAAAGCTGTTCTAACATCAGAGGGCACAGACAGTGAGAAATCTTATCGTCTCTGGACTGTGTCAGTATTTTGTCTGGGAACAATTACATTTAAAATGTATAAACCACTTAGGGAACAAGGATGAAATTTTTCAGGACTTCCACCACAGATTTCTAACTATTGGACTAATGTAATTTTCTTTCTTCCTTTTTTTTTTTTTTTTTTGGCTTTGATTTTATTGAGTGACAATCAGTGAATCTGGCATCAAGCTTTTGTAATAAATTAACAGAAAACTGAGAAGAAAATCTCAGTAGATAGAAGCAAATTTCATCTCCATCTCCTTAGTAAGCCACAGAATTTGGCATGGTCTATTTTCTTCATTATTACACTATCTAAATCAAATTAGCAAGTATGTTTATGAGATTCTAAACTCTCAAATTGCAGTAATTCTCTAGAAAACTAGAAGTAGATTGCTTTTTTGTGATTTACAGCTTTGTCATAAATACCTTCTATGGCTTTGTTATTGCAGGACCCTTGTTTTCAAAGTGAAATTTTGCCAAAAATTTAAATATTTTGAAGAGTTACAACACAATTTTTCTCAATAAAGTCTGTTTGTTTTCAAAACTTTTTTTTTTAATCTTCATCATAATTTTAAAATTTGGAGTGAAAGAGAACAAAATAATCTGTAATTCTTTCTCTTGCTCTGTATTGATAGAGTTGTTAGCATTTTATCTCATGTTGTCATGCACGTGGGGTCTGAAAAAAGTTTCATTCTAATGAAGTAAATCCCTGGAACTAGATGTGTTTTATCTCTGTATGTGTGGTGGCCATCATTGCTGGAAAAAGAAAAAGACATCTAAGAAAAGTTTATCAGAAAACTTTTATGTGAGTATTGAACTGTGATTTTTACACCAAAAGCTTCCATATATGAGGTTTAATGAGCATAAGATGTGAAAAAGAAATGCAAAAGTAGTCAAGAAGGGTACTGTCCTGGGTTCAGCAGTAGCAGTCATTTTTCTCCTTCTTAGTAGCTGGTGCAGTGCTGTTTATTTGACATTTGTCTGAGAACAACGCTGATAACACCAATGTTTTTAGTTGTTGCTCAGTAATGTTTATTCTGATCAAGGACTTTTTCAGTCTCATGATCTGCCAATGAAGAGGAGCATGGGAAGTCAGAAGGAACTGGAGACAGGATATCTGATCTGAACTAGCCAAAGGGTTATTTCGTACCAGAGCACATCATGCCCAGTACAAAAACTGGGATCAGTTACCTGGAAGAGCTAGATCACTGCCTGGGTCAGTCTGGGTATCGGTTGGCAGGTGGTGAGCGGTTGTATTCTCTCTCCTTGTGATTTCTATTATCTTTATTATTATTGGTGGTAGCAGTAGTAATTTTGTGTTATACCTTAGTTACTGCACTGTTCTTATCTCAACCGGTGGGATTTACATGCTTTATATTTTCTTTCCCATCCTTCTGGGAGTAGAGTGAGGAAGAAGAGGAGGCGTGAGCTAGTGTCTGAGTGGTTCTGAGTTACTGGCTGGGCTTAAACCAGGACAGACACTTAGAAAACTGGGATGGGGATGAAATTTAGTCGTGAAATAGGAGGAAATTATTTTAGCACTCACATTGTTTATAGCACTATTAATCCTCACAGAAACTGATTCCAAGCAAACAGGTCTAGATTCAATTTATAGTTCTCTTTGTAAAACTTGTAGGCAAGAGTGGCTAAAAACCTACCCAGGAGTATGGAAAATTCATTTGTATTGTCTAATTGCCCAGTGAACATTTCACTGATAGATAGCAATAAGTCACATAAAAGACTTTAGATAAGTAGGACTTTAAGGAGACCAAGGTCAAGAAAGCATGAATAATCTGAGTTTTGACAAAAGTCAGAAATCTTTGAAAGACAAAGTTACTGTTCTTCATAGTATGCTAGTACACACTAGAAGACAAGGCATGAGGCTGGCCTGTGGACTCTATGGCTAGAAACTACGGACCCATGGTAAGATGAAGAAATGCAGACATGGAGTGAGGAAAAACTGGCTTCAACAGCAACAATGAGAACCAAGAGGCAATATCCATCATGTGTAAATAGGACCATATATAGTATATTCACATGTAATATGAAGCAACAGATGAATGAAGGAAGAGCAAAGTTATGAGTGTTAGCAAACATAAAAATGCATAAAGTGAAACATGAGGTGAGGAAGAATAAGCCATCAGCATCATATTCCTCATTTTGAAGGACCTCAAATGGTGGTGACCCAATATAAGCCCTCTTCTTCAGCATTCTGAAGCTACCAGTTTAAAGCCAGGCAAAGGCTGAGCATCAAACTATGAAAAAGCAGTAGCAACTATGTGGCTTATGTATTATAATTTATTGTATTGCTACTTTCATACTTTCATTGAGATATTTTCAAAAAAAATCTAAGTGTAAAACTAGCTCCTATATTTCAGCATCTAGACTAGTCCTGAATGCAGTAAAGGGGCAGTCACTGAGGGTTTAAGTTCTAGATGGATAAGTTGAGACTACTTTTCCCTTCTGCCTTAAGAAACAAAGAGGTAGAATGCAGTTTTGCTTTATATTGTTTACTTTATTTGTTCAGTGCATTTGTGGTGTTTCCTAGGATTTGAAATTGCATGGATACTTACAGTCTTTCATAAAGCTGATCTTTTGTAGTTTTTATTCATAGAACAGCATAACTAACATGATAATAATTAGAAATGTATCAGGAATATACTTTCACATTTCTTATGGAAATTCTATTGTGAACTATTGCCCTTGGTCTTACTGATTTTCTGAAGTGTTAGAGAGAAACAGGATTTTCAGGACAAAAGATCAAAATCAAAGGCATTCAGACAGTATTTCAAAATACTTGTTTTAATAAGGTATTAATGTGCAAATCTATTTATATGTTTGAACACAAGTAGTTTCCTCTTCCTTTGCTGTTTAGGTTACTAAAATGCTGAAACTTTTATCATCAAGTTATATATTTCATAGGAAAATACATGATTTTTTCCTTGGAATCATACAGGTAAGGCTCCACAATATATTTTTTTTTTATTTGATGTATTATTTTTTTATTTGTCATGCTATACTGTAACCATTTAGAGCAGAGAAATACAAATTGCTATTACCTGTAATGTTGTGATGCTTTTCTGAGAACACTGTTACTGTATTAAATGTATCACTTCAATTTTCCTTGTAGAGAATACAAAATCAAGCTATGCTTGCAGTTATACCCATAGAATTCAGTAGTATCAAAATGCCTAAAAGAAGAACATGGCTCATGCACTAATTACCAGTCTTACTAATGCTCTGGAGTTACAAATACAGGATTTTTTATAGTTTTGTAACGACACACATGACAAGCAACAATTATTCTTCAGGATCATATTACTTTTAACCTTTCCAAAGGCCTGGTGTCCTACATTTTGTTTTATTTGATAAACCTCTGATCTTTAAAAAATGGGAAGGTAAAAGACAAGAATTTCACAAACACCTCTGTCTGCCAAAAAGCAGGAATGTGAACAGACATGAAAGATATTTTTAACAGTCAGCACAAAGATGCTAGCTATATATATTGAAATAAAGTAAACCAAAGTAAATAGGAAAGCACATTCTCCTACTGTACAATACCAATCCCTTACAGACACAGCTATAAGGGACAAAGAAAGAGAAATGGCTTAGGGTAAGATATGCTGATGTATAGTAGGTTATTGCCCATTGGCAAGAGATCTGTCTTTTCTGGCATGTGTATGAATAAAATCAGACTTAACTATGATTATTTTTTTGAATGCCCTTATCTTTCTTTAGGTGCTGAACTATGAATCCTTGCACAGCGTGCAACTCTGAAAACAACTTTTTACATTATGTGTTTATGCTATTAAGATATTTTGTTGTACCTAACATTGTGTCCATTTGCTGTAAATGTGTAACTAAACTGCCATGAGAGCTATGGCCACCCTGTCTGTTGTACCACGGCTGTTGCCTCTGGAGGTGCAAGGCGAGCTGGATCAAGGAGATCCTCTGTGTCAGTAACAACTCAGCCAGTTTCACTGCATGGTCCTGTAAACTCTCATACCTGCAGAAATCGGAGATAGAGTGGCACAGAGAGAAGCAGGAAAATCAGAAGCTGCAACTGAGAAAAACCTCCTTGTGACTTAAAAACGGGAGACTAACAATTGATTTAGACTTCCTGAGAAACCTGGAGAGACTTAGTTGTGACACCTAAATTAGGAATGCAAAGCAGGTGATGAAATGCATCGACTGAGTCTTCCCAGTTGCAGAAGCTTAGCATGTTATTCCTCTTCAGTGTGAGCTGATAAGAGTTCACAGGATAGCAGGCATAGTGTCTAGCATTTCACATTTACAGGTTCCAAAATAAAAAGATAAAGTTTCCAACTGCCAGACATGCAAATTTTGTCTGTCAAAATCTGTGAAGCCATATTTTTTGTTCATACATTCACCAGGAGTTAGAACTTTAATAATAACTTGCTGAGATTTGCAGGAGGAGGATCTGTGGTTCAGTAGTCTAACGTAGTTAGGAACACTTGGGTATTTTTATTCCTATTATAATCAGTGGTGACTCAGAGCACACAGAAAAATGCATAGTTTGCTGAATAAGATTAATATTTACACAAGTATATCAAATACATTAAGAACTGAAGTTAAGAAAAAAAAAAAATCTTAAACAGAGTCTCAACCACTTCTTAAAATTCAGGCTTCTGAGAACACGTTATGGAAATATTAAGGTTAAACTCAAATGTTCAATAGATTAATCTAAATCATGCTATAATATGAACAAGAATATTATCTTAGTAAACATATAAAAATGCAGGCAT
>JAOEHX010057798.1:0-13299 GCA_025448015.1 Bolborhynchus lineola
GGACATAACCTTGGGTGATATGGTTTAGTGCGAGGTGTCCCTGCCCATGGCAGGGGGGTTAGAACTAGATGATCTTAAGGTCCTTTCCAACCCTAACTATTCTACAATTCTATGATTTTATGACAAGGAGTAGCGGGTTCAGACTTAAACAGGGGAAGTTTATATTGGATATGAGGAAGAAATTCTTTCATGTAAGGGTGGTGAGGCACTGGAATGGGTTGCCCAGGGGAGTTGTGAATGCTCCATCGCTGTCAGTATTCAAGGCTGGGTTGGACAGAGCCTTGAGTGGCATGGTTTAGTGGGAGGTGTCATTGCCCGTAGCAGGGGGGTTGGAACTAGATGATCTTGAGGTCCTTTCCAACCCTAACTATTCTATGATTCTATCATTCTATGACTGCTGCTAAGGGGAATGCTATTAATGGCTGCCAGTTCCTGAAAAACGCTAATAAGGACAGTGAGCTATGCTCATGTTATTCATGATGCTGTGGCAACTAATACTGCTTTGAGACTAGGAATTTTTGTTGCCACTTCTTACTTTCTCTGACTCTTCAGAGTCTGTGAGCTTTTTAGCTTCTTTTTTTTTTTTTTTTTTCCTGGTATATTCTGCTCATTCCTAAGTGCCTTTTCAGAGCTAAAACATGCAAAAGAAATGATATAATGAGATGTTCCTTTTAGTGTGCATGTGCCAGGGACTGAAAGGTTCCAAAGTTCCCGGACTAATAGTGTCTGAAGCCTGAACTGTTCCTTCACAAAGTAGTCCAAGTAATTTCATCTAAAAATTCTTCTGTCAAGTATAACACCTCACAACTGAAGCACAGAATATCTTTTTGAAAGCACACATTCAGGACAGCCAATAGAATCTTTTATCTGTGTTCTTTAGTAATTATTCCAATAGTTAACTGTGTTCTCTTAAAAAAACATACTTTAATTCCAGTCTGAATTTCTCTAGCCTTAACTGCCAGTCACTGACTGTTATTGTGGTTTTTGTTAAAGTATCAGTTTTCTTTTGTCAAGCCTACTATACTTGTTTCAAAACAACATCTTGTCCTCTTTTGAGAAATGACTCCACTCTGAGAGATATTCTCTGAAATAACTTGTTTATCTTTTATGAAACTGCTAAACTTGCAGTATTCTCTTTGAAGCACACACATCAGAACCACATACTGCTCACTAGTGGTGGTCTCTTCTGCCCTCTACACAGGAGATTATACGTTCTCCATCCTTCATGCTAACATCCGTGTTTCACATTCAAGGAGTGCCAGGATCCTGCTTGTCACAACTTTGCACTGAGAGTTCATTAACACCTATTTATTTATTTATTTTTATCCACTATGATTCATAATCCCTTTCCAGAATTACCACTTTTCAGGACAAAGTCCCATGTCCTTTAACTGTGATCCCTGCAAATAATGTACTTAGCTTTACTTCAGCAAGTTTTGTAAGGAGAAATACATTTTGTGAGGTCAGCATATATATTTGGAAAAAAAAGAGAAGCCCTGGGCATGTGAAGCCTTCTTCATTTCTTTGTGAAAACTGATCAAAATCAGACAGATACACACCCAAAGACAAAAAGGCAGAGACAAAAAGGCACTCATCCATTTTAAAACAGGAACAGACACATCTCCCATGTTCCTGGTGACAGATCTAATTTCTGGGATATTGTCAATTCTATGGCAGCTTTCCTTTCTCTTTTGTTGCCATCTTGTTCAATTATTATTATTTTTTTCTTTTTTTTATCACTTTCTCTTACTGGGAGATCTCCTTCAGCTAAAAAGGGTTCAGTATGTAAGATTTTGGTTGGAATGATTTTTTGGTTAAACCCATTAATCGAAAAAACCTGGTGCCTCTTCTTACAAACCTTCTCTTCTTTTATACTATTAAGCCACTACAGCTGCAAAAGCATTCCTGCTTTTAGCTGTATCAGATAGTTGTTGTGTATTTGGAGCTAATCTATAAAATGATCTGGTTAGCTATCTTTGCGTAAGCTTTGATCTCTGCAAGCCTTAGCAGGAATTCTTTAAGGCTTTCTTCCAAATTATACTTAATAATATCTTAATGTTAATAAATATTTAATACATCCATAATTATTTGTTTCTCATTTCATCAAACAGAAAATGAAGATTGAGAGCTGATAATATTTTTCCAAATCTCAAGTCATTTATGGTTTTGGCAGAGGTTATTTTAATTTCCCTGGTAGAAGTCAATCAAGAATAATGAATCTCATTAAAGAAATTAATCAGATTTTGCAGCTCCCTTATGTGTATTTTGACATGCTGTATAAAGGAAGTCTTTCTTAAATGTTTAATCTTGTGTATTTCACAACTCTGAAAATATCCCTCTTCTTCCGACAGATGGAGAAGAGTTTTTTTTCCTCCTTCTTCAATTTACTCACCACCTTGGATTTCAGATTTCCTAGTCCTTCAGCATCTTAGCCAGTAGCTAAAGAGATCATTTAATCCAGTATGTGACTAATCATTTCAGCATTTGTTTAACTATACATACCTGATGAGTCCGGTGACTGTGTGTCAAACTGAACCAGGCATGTTGGCCATATGAGAACAAATTTTACTTCAGTATTTCTTATGGACTTAACTCAGACTCTTGGACAACTTGGTTCTTCCATAGAAGTGTAAGGTTACACTGAAACTTCTTTCAGCTAAACTAAGATAAACATCAGGATCTAATATTGTTACATGCAGAGAAAAAACTTTGATGTTTCTTGTTGTTAGTAGGCTTTGTCAAAGTCATAGCTACCAAGCCTATGCCTTGCTTATTTCTGAATAGCTGTGGGCTACAGTAGTCAAATTGTGCTCATATGAGGAAGAATTCACTGCTAAGAAGCAAATTCTGTCTTTCCTTCCAGTGATGTCATATGAAGTACTTGTGACAGCAGTGTTTTCTTCATTCTTTCTTTTGAGCAAATGGTACAAGTCTCATTCCAAGATTTAACTGCATCTAATTACAAACAACCTACTCATCAGTGAAGAATAAACTGAAAATGTAGATTATTAATACCTCTGATTCACACTTTGTATAACTGTAAGTTTTATTAAAGCAGTGGAAGTTTGCATTTTATTCAATTATTTCTACATAATTTAAAATAAATTAGTGGCATAATTTTATTTAGGAACATGTGTAAAGCATAACTATATAGTGGATATTACTGATTATAAAACAGGAATGATGCTGACCTGGACAGAAAATCATTAAGTGTGATATTAAAATATATACACATTGTAATAATAAGAATCCAAACTGGCCAACTTAAAGTGTGCCAAGTCCAAGACAACTAGTGTAAGTGCCTGTAAATGTTATTGTCATTTAGTGCCATCTGTATTAAGCCTAAAAGGGAACAAAAGACATTAAAAGCATGAATTATAAAAGCTATTATCACCAGGAAAAAAAACCAAAACAACTCAAACCCAAAACCACAAGATATAACTGAAGAAGAGCACCATCACTTCAAGTTTAGCTGAAAACTTCCTGCTGAACCCATCTTCTGATCCAAACTGTTTCTCAGTTACAGGTTGTTTGGTTGTTTAGGTTGCTTCCAGATTTGAAGTTCTATTTCCAATAGAGAAAGGAAAAAGAAAAAACCAGAAACTCTTACAAAGAAAATTAAACTTTTAAGGACATATGTTCAAAGACTACTTGTGTGAACTGAAAATAAAATAAATAAATAAAAAATTTGAGACCTCAACTTTGAGAAAGACCAGAGATCAGCTGAAGAGATGGGAGGAAAGAAAACCAAACGAAATTGATTCATCATCAGAGCGCAGAGCACCTAGGAGAGACTACACAGAAAAGAAGTTATAGAGTGGGGAAGACAAGGAAGAGAGCAGTATAGCTGAAAAAGAAGTATAGAGGCAAAACCAACCAGTTTTAGTATAAGATATTTTTCAAGTATTTCTTTTCCAAAACGTGTGTTCCAAACAGACTGCACTGTATTTCACCTTTATGCACTTCAAAATTACAAAAAAAAACAACAGTTACTAGTCTTCTGGGTAACAGGTCCTCTGATTGTTCTAAGTATATATCACAAATTTTATAGAGCAATTAGAAGCTTTTAGAGCCAGTTTCTCCCGGTAGTGCAGATCTACTTCTAGACAAAAAGTTATGGAGTTTGGAGTAACTGCAGATTTTCACCAGTTTTGAGATCTAGCTCTCTTTTGATGTACTTTCTTAAAGTACTTTGTATGTGCTTTAAAAATGCAAGGCTAAATATTAAAGTACATACAGAAAGTAAACTGATCTCAGTTTGGAGTCTGAGCATTCAACATGAGACTGAGGGATAAAGAAAACATCTATCTTGCTCACTTTCAGGACTTAGTGAACATGTATGCTGGAAAACTTAGGATATTGCAAACTATATAGGCAATAGACAGAATCATAGAATACCAGTTTGGAAGGGACCTCAGTCATCATCTGGTCTAACTTTTCTTGGCAAAATCATGGTCTAGATAAGATGATCCAGCTTCCTGTCCGGCTGAATCTTGAAAGTACCCAGTGTTGGGAGCCCACCATTTCCATGGGGAGATTATTCCAACAGCTGACTGTTCTCATTGTAAAACTTTTCCTTTTGCGTCGAACTAGAACCTCCCCAGGAATGAACTTGTGTCCATTACCCCTCATCTTTCCAATGTGACTTCTTGCAAGAAGGGAGCCTCCATCTGCTTTGCAGCCACCCTTTAAATACTGGAACATGGAGATAAGTTCTCCATTGAGCCTTCTTTTCTCAAGGCTCTTCTTTTCCCAGTTCTCTTAGCCTTCCCTGACAAGCTCCCCAGTCTTTTGGTGATCTTTGTGGCCCTTCTCTGGACCTCTTCTACTGTTCTGTGTCCTTTGCATAGTGGGGTCCAAAAACTGTACACAGTATTCCAGGTGTGGACTGGCAAGCACCAAATAGAGTGGGATAGTAACTTCTTTATTTCTGCTGGTGATACTCCTGTTGATGCAACCAGCACCCTGTTAGCTTTCTTTGCCACAGCTGCACACTGTTCACTCATGTTGAGTTTGTTGTCTGCCAAGACCTCATGTGCCTTCCCACAGACATTCTTCCCAGCTGGGTAGGTCCCAGCCTATGCTGCACTCCTGGGTCATGTTTTCCCATGTGCAAGACCTTACACTCATCTTTGTTGAACTTCATATGGCTCTTGTTAGTCGACTTCTCTTGCAGGTCGGTTCTTCTTTCCAAAGTGTCCACTTCTCCATTCAGTTTAAGATAATGGCAACATTTGTTAAGGTACACTTGATCCCATCTTTCAGATCATTTATGAAGCTATTAAACTGCATTGGGGAGCGTATCAATACCTGGCGGACCCCTCTAGTGACAGGCAGGCAATTTGAAGAGGAGCTATTCATCACTACCCTCTGGATTTGGCCTGTCAGCCAGCTCCCCAGCCACTGCACAAACAACTTGTCTAGACCATGACACATCAGTTTCCTTAGGAGGGATTGTAGGAAACCGTATTGAAAGCCTTGGAGAAATCCAGGTAGCCAATGTCCAGCCCTTGCCCCACATCAACCAAGCAGGTTACTTTGTTGTAGAAGGCAACTAGGTTTGTCAAGCATGATTTGCCTTTGGTGAAACTGTGCTTCATTTTCGCAATCACGTATTTCATTTCACTTGTGACAGCCACTAGGAAGATTCACTCCATAATCATCCTAGGTACTGAAGCAAGACTGATGGATCTATAATTTCCTGGAACCTGCTTTAAGATCTTCTTGTAGAAGGTGGTGACATTTGCCTTCTTCCAGTCTTCTGGCATGTGCCCTAAACTCCACAACTTCTCAAAGATTATGGACAGCAGCCTCGCAGTGATCTCAGCCAGCTCTCTCAGCACCCTTGTATGGATATTTTCAGGGCTCATCAATTTGTAGGAGGTCAAGCTCCTGAATAGTTCATATACCAGCTCTTCTTTTGCTGAGGTAGCATTTGCATAAACTTGTTGGGTTTTTTTTTTTTATTGAACTGATAATTCAAGACCAAGCTCAGGAAGGAGGCTACTTTTGCTAATGAGAATTTTCTTAATGCTTTTGTACCTATCTCTATCCTGGTAACTCAATACTCATTCAAATATTATACAAAGTAGTACTTTTTACAACCCATCAGGGAGAAAATAAGGAACATCTGAACAATGAAATCCAGATTCTGGACTTCTAAAGTCCATGTGAATTTTGTTGTTGACCTCAGTAAGCATGAGGATGCAGTTATATATTTCAGCAGCAGTACAACCCCCCATTCTCTGACTCAGTAAGACAGTTCAATTTCCATATAATCAAGACTAAAATGAGCAACTACTTCCCCTTCCCACTAAAATCTGTCATAAAAAATGACTGCACCAACAGCATGCATTTGGTATAATGGAATTAAAGTCATGATATTACAAAACATTGTTACATATAGATAATTCTTGCCTTGACATCAAATGTTTTGGCTTTACTTCTTTTGTGTACAAGGTAAGCATGCTTTGGTCTTGAGATCCTTGTAGAACCTATGCTGTGAAGATGTCCATGTCATTAGAATGAATTACTTTGTAATAAGGTCAAATGCAGCTTTTAAAATGCAGAGTAGGATTTTCTCTGTATAGCTCATATCTGAAGCTACAAGTGTTGTTTATTTGTTAAGACTGCAAATGGATCCTTCATAAAATACAGTAATAACAACAAATGCAAAACAGAGATGAGCTAATTCAAAACCAAAATTCCCTCCACTGCTTCATGAAAAGCAAATAAAAAAAAATTTTCTGAGGTTATTGAGTTACCATGATATAGATGTATAAGCTTCACTAGGGATTTATTGGGAAAATAAAGATTCTTACTATCGAAGGTGAAGAGACATATTTGAAGCTTGTCATTGAAAATGACAGTAAATATTCTACCTCCAAGTGACTGGCACTGATATTATACAACTTTATAGAGTCTCCACAACTTTTCATCTTGCTATGAGATGAATGGTTCTATTTGAACCATTTCTAATACTAAGGCCCAAATTGCGTCATTGCACCTCCATATACAGATCCTTTACAAAAAGAGCCAGTGAGACTTGGGAATAAGGTGACTATTTTTTGGTTTTGTACCCTGCTGACCTTGCCTTCACAATTACTGCCCTTGTGTGGCTCGGCTGTGTCCCTGAGGGATTTCTACTTGTGGTAGATTCAGAAACACCAAAGGGCTTTGGAAACATTTTCTTCCTTCTTTAATCCCCTGGATGTGGGATAATCCTCCTGCACTTATTACTCTCCTGGGAACATAGCTGCACAACTACTGACATGGTTTAAGCCCAGATGGCAGCCATTCACTCACACCGACCCCTTTCTCCTCCCCGCTCCCAGAGCAGTGGGGAGGAGAATGGAAAGAATGTAACTCCCACAGGTTGAGATGAGAACAGTCCAGTAACTAAAGTACAACAAAACCCACTACTGTTACCACCAATAATAATAATGATAAGGGAAAACAACAAGGGAAGGGAATACAACTGCTCACCACGCGCCAACCGATACCCAGCCCAACTGAGCAGTGATCTAACCCTTCTGGGTAACTGCCCCCAGTTTATATAGTGGACATGACATGCTGTGGCATGGAATACCTCTTAGGTAAGTTTGGGTCAGGTGTCCTGTCTCTGCTTCCTCCCATCTTCCCCTCCTCCCTTGGTCAGAGTATATATTACTGAGCAGCAACTAAAACTGCGGCGTTATCAGCATATTTTCCAGGCTGAAAATCAAAAAAAAAAAACACAGCACTGCAACAGCTACTAAGAAGGAGAAGACTGCTACTGCTGATCCCAGGACAACTACTCATGCATATTTTGTAGAACACCCCTGGGAGAAGAAGAAGGAATAGAAGAGTGGTGAAAAGGGGCTGATTGTGTAGCTTTCTCTATAACTGTGCCCTGAGTCTTTGACTGGGAAAGAGCAGCTCTGGCAGAAGCAGAGGAGAGCTGTACATCAGAGAAACAGACTGGAAAATGTCGCCCAGACTGTGACAGGTTAGGGCGCAAAGCTAATATTGTGGCTATATGATAGTGTGACTGTCTCATAATTTTCATGGGATTTGGAATTACACACATTTAGATTGTCATAAAATCACAGAAACTATCTGTCACTTATCATTACTGTTGATTACCCTATGTGCCCTGCCAGGTGAGGAAATTTGCCATGGAATTTAGCTTTGGATTCTGATAAAGAAGGTCCAAGTAGAGACAGAGAAAGAGGGAATCTGGACAGCTTGAATGATTTTTGTGATCTGCAACCCTTTCCCTGAGTGTATCACGACACCTCTTAGAAAATGTTGAGTGGTAAGACTTTTGTCTATGTTGGTTGTTCTAGTGGGATGGATCTGCTTTACAAGCTGCAAAAAAAACTGTTACCAAAAGTTAAGTGAAAAAAACCCTAAAACTGGTGAATATGTTTTTAAATACTATCTCAATTATTAACCAAATACTTATTTAGATAATTCTTTCTGCTCAGGGTTTGTTGGTTTTTGTTGGGTTTATTTATTTTTTTTCCCGTGTGATATCCCTACCTCTGCAGAATATCTTGACAGAGATTGATGAAATTGTTCTGCATAAATGCTGCATTTATGTTACCATGGTTTCGTGGTTATAATGAACATTGTGCAAAGCAGTCCCAGAATGGTTATGCTCCATACAGTTGTGAAGGTGATTTTGTGGTCATATTCTGCCCTTGCCACTGTTTTTCCCTGCAAAGCAGTGACCAGGATATCTCAGAGGTAGAAAGTGTAGGAGAAAATAGTGCCACTTTGGTCACTTTGTACTGCCTTTTGTGATACAGAAATCTTCAGCATAGGCCTTGGTTTCTCCAGATTATTACTCAGCAGCAAGGAGACAAAGGGAAACAGAGCTCCTTGAAAGAACAGAATTTGTACTAACAGCCCAAACAAATTTCACCAATCCTTTCTTAAAAAAAAAAAAAAAAAAAAGAAAAAGGAAAAGAAAAAATATCGCAACTCTTGTTGGCAGTATAACATGTTGGTATTACATTTATGTAAGATTCAAACTTTATATCACTGCTTCAGACTTACATTGTCATAAAGTAGAGCAGAACTACTTAGTATCGCTGTCTTTATTCCACTGTACATCGGGAGTTCTACCTCTCTAAAAGTTTTGGATTTTTTTTCTTTTTTATCTTACACAGACCTCTTTTCATGTTTTTCAAGGTTCATCTAGGGGCAAAATCCTCCTTTCTAATGCTACATCATGAAAATTCCTTCCTTGACCTTTCTAGCTCATCAAATCTGAAGTTCATTTCAAATTTAAGTTGAAATATCTCCATTTTCACACTCTTGCTGTTATGATTTCCTTTAATTTTGCAAAATACTTCACTGTAGGGGACATTGTAGACCCCATCTGAATGGGAGGTACAAAACTTAAGTTCAAAACGCACCCTCTTTGGAAGGAGACACTTTGGAAACTTCACATCCAAGTCCGAATTCCGAGCATTCTTGGGAATTTATACAAATTAAAACCAAAATCTGGGTGAATTTTGCATGTGTGTTTGTGTTTGTGTTTGATGTTTCTAAACAATAAATGACCTGAAGCTCAGCTGCCATTCCTCATTCCTTTACAGAAAATATCAGCCAGTGGTCTTGTTTCTGAAAAAGAAAGTGTTTGTTCAGAAGTGCATGACCTACTCTTCACCCTGTCAAGGCACTCTGTATGGAGAAGAATTTAGGTACCATGTGGTAAAGGTTAACCAGTCTTGGTAACTCAAGGACTCAAGATGTATTAGGTAATTGAGACCAAACTTTGAACAAACCCTTGAACATATATCTGTTTACTCAAATTGAATCTGAATGTTGAGCCTTCTTAAGTTCACTTGTCCTTATATATTTGAAAAATGGATTATGATAAATTACTGAGTCATCACTAAGAGACAAGAAGAGCTCAGTGTGAGGCAAGCCAGAACTCCACTGGAAATACAATATAAATTACTGACCTCTACAGTTGTCACTGTGATATCAGTTGACAATGTCACTTTAATCCAAAGACCTGCTTTTGTGCTGTCTCTCTTTGCTTCCATTTGTAAAGTTTTCTGGCACCTATATATTTCTGGTAAGGTTTACTAGCCTGTAGCTTCAGCAACAGCCAGAATTCGTACTGCACCTGGCTGGCGTTTCTCTCAGGCTGTCAGCAGGGATCCCTAGCTGTCTGGATAGAATCAGTCTAAAAAGAAATATTTGATTTGATGGAGCTGTGAGGGAGAAGTTGAAGTGTTTTTTAAGGGGAAGAAAGGTGCAAACGCTATAGAATGCTCACAGGTCCTGTGGCAGGAAATACAGCAATTCAAATTGGAGAAGCAAATTCAATATATGTAATCAACTGTGATTTCTCCCTGATCATCTCAGGACTAATTAGAGAGTGTTTTTTACAGCTAATCAGAGGTATCTGGAAAGAAGTAATTTGCATAAATGCAAGTCAAATTATGTCATGAGGACAGCTGAGCTAATGTAAACTGGCATTTACTGTAAAATTAGCATGTATTGCATTCAAACAGGGAAACAAAGAAACAGTGGAAACCTGCCTACTAGAAGCTAGGAAAAGCAGAACTGACAGAATGCAGACTCTGTGCTACATGAAGCATATCAATGCATGAAACACGAGGAAGGTAAATATGCAAAGGCCAAAATATTTGCAGAAGGGGACACATTTGATAAAATTGCAAATACCGTGTATTCTGCTGGCTGTCACTTTGTCACTGCATTTTGTCATGGTTTGTAGTTTAATTTTCTAGGGTGAAAAAAACTTTTTTCATTTAGGGGATACTGTTCTTCGCTTTAAATCAAATCTAAAATAAACTTCTAATCCAGTTATTTTAGCAAGTCTTGAAAAGACATACATGCTTTTGTTTCTCATACAACATGCAACACACTGGAACTCCTGTTTACCTATTTCTTCAAGAGAGTGCCTTTGAAGTCTACTTTTATCTCCAGGAACGTAGGGGAGATTTTGGTTACCTCACTTCAGGCTGCCAGACTTTTTTGCCCATCTCAAGCTGTAAATCTGACAAGTTTCCTATCTCAAAGCCCTGATCTGTGAATGAGCTCCACTTTGCTAATCACAAGACTGTGTGATTTTTCACATGGGACAAAAGGTTCATACACATCTGTCAAACTTCTGATTCACTGAATAGGAAGATGATGTCCTTGTGAGCTCTGAGGTTCATTTACAATCCATTATATGCAAAGCTAAGGCCTAAAATTAGAACTGGACTTCTTATAAGGGCCGGACAGAATATATATACAGACACTTCAGTTTAACTGAATTTAAACACTCTCTTGGAGGAACTTTGAATGCTAATACCCATTATCAATCCTTTGAAAAAGAAGCAGTTTTAAGAATAAATTAAACTGGAGATTGATGATAGCTGTTAGGCAGAATCAACAAGTGACTGATTAACCCTTGGAGTTAAGACAGTGTCCCTCCATACTATGTACTTTTCCATAGGTCCAGATCTGTGTAAGCATTTGGGTGCTCAGTTGACTCCCACATAGACTTGTTTACCAACATACCTGTGTTTTGTAATTACTTTCAATTTCTTTGAAAAAAAATAGCCCTTTTAATTTTAAAAGCTGTGTTGTTGTTTAAACAAGTAACACTGGTGACAAAAAACAATTTTAATATAGGTCATTCATATACAGATTATATAATTTTCACTGCTTACTTAAATATGCATTTCATTTGATGATCTTAAGGTCCTTTCCAAACCTAACTATTCTATGATTCTATGATTCATTTGTTGTGACTCCATGTATAGATTCTTCTTTGAAATTTTTTTTTAAAGAAAGCCTGACTGACATGGAAACCAGTGTACTCAGAAAGAAAATAATTGTTTTCAAACCCTGACTAAATGTTAAAACCCAGCTATGTCCAGATGTAGAAATTGTATTTCTGCTTTTCTCTTTATCTGTCCCCCAAAAGCACATATTACACATTACTTTGTATATTATATTTCCCCTTTCTCTGTCTCCCTCAGCAGCTTTCTTATAAGCACTTAAGCATGTGTAACTAACGTGGCTAGACCTAAGTTATTTTTCATAAAATTTGCTTTCTTACAGCATTTCTATGAAAGTAATGAGAAAGTCTAAAATGGAAAAGACTTTCTGTCTTACTGTTCTATCAGTGGATTACTTTCTACTGTTGAAAAGGCCTGAATTTATAAAAATACCTTAAAATAGCCATTTTTACTTAAGTTTACTAGCTGAAATGAATCGTTATTTCAGGTTTCTGCTTAACATTGATTTCTTACATTACATGCTTTTTCTAGTTTTCACTGAAAAAAAGTAAGAGAAATTGGTAGGTCCAAATTTTCATTACATTATACTACTTAAATAGTTGGGTAATCTTATTCAAGTCAGCTGAGATGTTTTAGTCTAAAATCACTTTGATAACCAGGCACTGTTGCGAACTAATCAGACGCTGGATAACAGAGAAAAGGCCTTAAATTAGTAGACTAGAAGATTGTTCCAAGGATAAGATAATGTTATGCATTTCTGCTTTCTTCATTCTTTTTTAAAGCATCTGCTGCTTGCCATTGACCAAGAACAGCCACTGATCTTTATCTAAACTAATTCAAATGTGGCTGTGCTGTTATAACTGAACCTAGTGCTTAGTAAAGGCACTAGAAGAAGGTGAGACCCTCAAAACAATCCCAGTGTGACTTGGAAAGATTTCTTCCAATCTCTGAATTTTTCTGTCCATTCTCTGTGTGTGAGACAGAAATTGAGATATGTAAAGATTTTTCAGTCTCTGTTATAGCCCTGTTGAGAGAAATTACCCTTTCTAAAGTGTGTACAGTGTCTACAGACTTCTTTAAGACCCTAAGATATCTCCAGCCTGTGTTACACGTGAATATGCAGAAAACCTTCAGATCTTATTAAGACACAGCTTCTAGTTTGCTATTTACCTATTTTTACTTTCTTCTGTTTTCTCTCATCCCCTCCTATTTCAGCTACAGCCAAGCACTTTGACTCCATCTGTGAAGGTGGCAATTCCAGCTGCCTCTGCAGCTGCTGTCTTCGCTGTTTCTTGGCCAGCCGTCAGGGAATGACTTTTCCTTTACTAAAGACATGATGCATTTCAGCCAGTTTCCACTTGAAAAGCAAAAGAAGCCATTTGAATACTGCATAAAGGCAGTTTCTAACCCCTAAATCTATACAGAAAAACATTACCTCAGGCATACAGCTAACAACACATTGGTTTTTGAAGTCTAGTCAATATATTTATTTACTATTTTTAAGTTTCAGGTTTCAAGTCAGTGATTTTTTATTTTTTATTCCCCC
>JAOEHX010057800.1:3005-15250 GCA_025448015.1 Bolborhynchus lineola
AATGCACATTCTGTAGCTGAAGCTCATCCCCTGAGTTTGTATGTCCCTAAGTCTCCTACAGAACTACCTCCATTTCTCTGGCTAACTTTATGACCGTAAATCTTTATCTTTTGAGGGGTTTGGAAAGTGTACCTGAAATCCCATCTGTCAGAAGCTTCAGGACCTCTGCTGAACCCCAGATCCACCTTGTTAAAGTATATATTGTCCTTAAACAAGCAAATCTGCTGGCAGTCTGAGTTTACAGTTCTCCTATTTAGAAGCACCTATTTGACACAAACTGATGCACAGACTGCAAAGGTTCCAAAAATCTAGTCCCTGCTATATACAGCACAGGAAATATATGGATCTGCTGGAGCAGATCTAGATGAGGGCCACAAAAATGATTGCAAGGCTGGAGCACCCCTTCTATGGGGAAAGGCTGAGAGAGCTGGGGTTCTTCAGCCTGGAAAAGAGAAGGCTCTGGGGAAACCTTATTGCAGCCTTTCAGTACTTAAAGATGGCCTATAAGAAAGATGAGGACAAATATTTTAGTATGGCCTGATGTGATAGATCAAAGGGTAATGCTTTTAAACTGAAAGAGGGCAGGTTTAGATTAGATACAAAGAAAAAATTTTTTACAATGGGGGTGATGAAACAGGGGAATGTTTTGCACAGAGACGTGGTAGATGTCCTCTCCCTGAAAATACTCAAGGTTAGGTTGGACAAGGCTCTGAGCACCTGATCTAGTTGAAGATGTCCCTGCTAATTTTAGGGGAGAATTGAACTTGATGACCTTTAAAGGTTCTTTCCAACTCAGACCATTCGATGATTCTAAATTCCCCCTACTGAGCTACCCTTAATTTCTTAGATAGTTCCAGAAATTACGCAAACATAACTTTTATAACAAATAATATGTAATATTATAAATAATAATTTCATTATAAAGAAAAATCAATGTAAATATTTTAGTACTACATTTTGTCTTGAAACCTGTACTACATTCTAAGTGATAATTTGCCTCAATCAACTATAAACCTTAAAATAAAATGTTTGGAATTGCAAAAATAAAAATACCAATACTAGGTAGCCAAAAGATATTAGATAAATCTGTGACTCATAGACAAGTATATTATTTTGAGCTGAGATAGACACTTACACTTTTTGCAAGCTGCAGACCCTAGCTATTGACATAGATCTAGTCCAGTCTCATTTTACAGTTAATAATGACTTTGTGTCAACACTTGCTTTACAGAAACAGGTAAATTCACACATATTTCAGGAGAAAACTTGGGGTGCTAGTGGAAGAAGCACATCTTTCATGTGCCTTCTAATTTACTAGGATGCTCAGATATGTTGTATCACAAGCTCTAGAAAGCCAGGTATTATTTGTTTAAGTATTTTCAGTTTGTTTCCTTTTTCTTTGCAATAAGAGTTCAGGTCACAAGGTAATTATAGAGCCTTGTAACTTCTGCTTTTCTGTGCAGGTGTGATTTTTTTGCTTTGGCCATAATACTGAAGAACAGTATACTCTGAAGATCCAACATATTTTATTGTAGGTGCCGAGAAAAGATGAATTTAGCTCCATACGCAAATTCAAGCTAATTTCATTAATTTTGAAAATTTGATTTTCTAGCATTTTGCTAAACACTTCCATTTATCAGTAGAAGATAAATTAATGGTTTGCAGTTGAAGACAGCTATTTAATATGTTTAAACTATACACTTAATTAACATGTTAAAAGTTAAAGAGTCAGAGCTAACTTCAGTACATAAAAATGTATATGCACATAAACTACAGCACTGTATTCCACGGCTCAAGAGGCATCATGTCGTTCACTTCATTAATCAAGGGTATGTCCCAAGTTTCAACACCTGATGATTTACAGTCATTCTTTGTACATGCTCATCTATAAGGAAATAAAGGTCTCTCTATAGTGGAGTCAACTTCAGACACAAACCTGAAATTTGAAACACTGATTTTGATAAGTCACCTTGTTTACTTTAATGGTTTCATGGCTTCTGTTTATCCTAATCAAGAATGAGGTTGCTACTCCTGACATAGTTCAAGCCACAGCTAAGAAAGATAATTCTAGTATTCAGAACAATTTTTTCTCTGCTATGACCAATGGTATTGATTATGATGGCTCTTTATGAAGATACCTATTGTTTAGAAAACAGATTGACACTGCATCTGATTAGTAAGCACTGCAGTGCCCAGGAGACGGCAAACAGAAATAAATGATTGTGAGTTCCCGAGTTGAAATTTACTAGTGAGGGTAGAGAAGGAAGGAGAAAGGGGAAGAATTTTTTCCAGCTATTCCTTTTTCATTTTTCCCAGGACATACAATCTTGTTCAACAAATGCTATGTTTTTGTTAAAGGCCCATTTATCATCTCTTCCAAGCTCTCCTGTTCATATTGGTATCATCAAGTGTTCAAAACACTTAAGGGAAAAAGAAGTATTCCCCATCCTCAGTGCCCGTGGCAAGATGAGAACTGTAGCACAGTATAGTCAGCAGTAAGACACCAGGACATTGTGATATGCCATGGGTAGTCAACAGAAGATCCACAGGGCTTTAGTTTCAGTTTCCTTATGTAAAAAAAATCCTGCTGTGGGCTAGCTGATTCAGAAAGATAACACAATTAACCCATGAGCTAAGAATACGCTTTATTTGCCAGCCTATACACTATCCAGGCAGTCTTTGTGATCTTGCACAAGTTTTAGTTTTCTTTGCATTCCACTGTTGAGGGAGAATTGATCCAGATGGATAGGGATCTCTCCTTTGGCAAAAAGGTCGATATCTTCCATCTGGTCAGGAAGTTCCCTATCTACTAGATAAAACTGTCCAAATAGAAACATGATGTTCTTTAGTTGAAATTAGATTACCATCAGTAATAAGTTTTCAAGATGTCTGGAAGAGGTAACATTGGTTTAATCAAATACTTAAGCACTCAACCACTTGTTAGACTATTTAAGCATTTTATCTTATACCTGTTTCATACAAAAATAATCTTAAAGTTTTAAACACTAATCAAGTTTCTCTGCTCTAGTCCAGTGAAGCCCATTTTCTTAGCAGCTTGATGGTACTCTCCTTCTGTGTCTAGTTTTAAGCTACCTCATATTTTACCTGCATTGTGTGGGAAGGCTAAATGCCCAGTGACTGGACATAGGGATCTGAAGTGAGCCAAGAAGTACACTGATCAGTTTTATTTATACCTGAGCCCCAAGTAAAATGGGCAGATTCAGCAAAGGAAACTCCAGTTGTTTGACACTTGTAACTCATACACCCTGATTCTTTGCATCTGATTGCAAATACTGTCCAGATTTTGTAGACTACAAAGAATGCATTGAAAATGCTAGCAGTGCTGTAGTTAGGAAAATACAAATCACTGCAGTAATCTCTGAGCAGCTACTGAATGATGTCAGTCTGGCTAATATAATCCTCAGAATCAGATGTCTTCTTAAAATCCATTACCATAGTATTCCCCTTAGAACAGTAGTTACTTTCATCAATTCACAGCTTTATGACCTAGCCAATTAATATGAGTGATATCCTGACTTCCGCTCATAAAAACAATCTCTCTCTAATGCTAGTATAATTTGGAGATGTAATACTCAAAGAACTAACTTTCTGAACAGTAAGGATGACACTCTGTAAGAGCTCATATACTGTTACACAAAACCTGGATCAGCAAGGCAATGAATCTCTTTTTAAAGACATATATGGAAGAGAATGCACTAATAATACACAAGACATGCTTAAAGTACATACAAGAATTAGCATCTGGTAAAACACCCAATGAATGATTTTCCTCCAACTCACTAAGAAAGTAGTACTGAGACCTTTATTTTCCCTAGATGTTGCTGCAATTTTTTATCTATAGTCTGTTACAGAGGATGAATTTTTTCTAAAGGCGGACATATTCATTTCAGTGAAAGTCATATCTATTTACTCTGGAACTAAATATACCATTGAATGAATCAAACCAACAAATGTGTAAAATTATATTTCAAATAAGGCCACATATGCAATAATCACAGATCTTTTAGACTATATTGTCACTGTTTTTCATAGTATTCAATTACATTGTGAGTGATCTCATAGTGGGACAAAGATAAAAGCCATTAGGATATCAGCACAAATCAATCAGCATTGCTGATTCTTTCTGCTCTCTTGACTTGTTCACTTTAAAGTAAATAAGATTTCCTGTGAAAATGCTGGAATACTAATGTCATTAGGCTGATTCAGTGTTTTTATTTTTGCTGAATTTCCTCAATTTAACACAAGATTTGAGTTTATTTGATATAACTTATAGATGAGGACACTAATTGCCTGAAGTGATTTTTCTTTAGTTTACTTTTGTGTTGATTGATTGTTTGTTTGTTTTATGTAGCATAAATAGGTAACTGAAGGATCAGTGTGTCTGAAAATAACTGCAGGCATTAAAGATCAAAAAATAAGAGAGAAAATCTATTCCAAAAATGAGACTATATAAGTATGAGCTTCATCATAACAGAAACCATATAATAAATATCCTGAAGAAGAAAAGAGCTATGAAGCTGTTAGTAATGAGCTCACATACATTTCATTTTCTATTTATGCGTTTCTGTATTATGCTCCAAACTCTCCCTGTTCCATGGAAGTGCACACTCAAAGGAGGTATCCAAGCATCTTTTTACTTTTTCCAGAGCAGAAAGAGGTTTCTGATTCATAATTTCAGAAAGAGCAATAGCAGAAATCAGAACATATAAACTCCAACAAAGGGGGTTTTGTTTGGTTTGTGTGTGTTTTGAAAAATGGAAAACTGTGAGCAAGTAAGGTTATCAATGGCTGAATAGTTCCTGTACTCAGTCACAACACTTTGCCATTCTTCACCCAGCTGTGTACTATTTGCATGCACACAAAAATATGTTGTCTTAACACAAAAATATGTTGCCTTATTCTTTAAATTTGCAATACATATCTAATGTGTACTGATAGCAGAACACTATTCTTGCACACAAAGCGCATGAATTGATTATCCTTCCTGTTCTTAGTGAAATTTTTTACAGAGAAATGGCTGGAATGTTTAGAGGGGTTACATAAGCACATCCATGCAGGTACATGCATTCACATCTTACAAACTTAGCACTTTGGGCCTATTTATTTTTTGTTATATTCACAGGAAGCTACATTCTTCCTGTTTGCCTCTGCCCTGCCAACTCATTTGGTATGATTTTCAGACCTATCTGATCTGGTCCATATGGGAATCACCAGAGTCATCACAGCATCTTCCCAGCCTCTTGGGAATCTGATTACTTCTTTTTCTTATGTTAGTTCACTTTGTCCTCCAAGTAAGAATTCAAATGTCAATCATTTTTTGTTCAATTTCATGGGGTAGAATCACAAAAATGGCAACCAATCCAATTGCAAATTACTTGATGAATCTTCTTTGAAGAGTTGCCAATAATGCTAATCATCAAATGGTTGAATTCAGCTCTGTAGAAATGCATTTGTGAAGAACAGCAATCTCTGTGACTTTGACAAAGGAACTGCTGACTTGCCTCACTGTTTGTCTTTTGATGTGAAAGAGCAAATCGATTTATAGAGCTTTTGCTTGCAGATGTAGGATATGATTAGTATGCAGAAAGACCTTTCTACAGTGTCATTTGTTTATTTAGCTGTCTCTGCACTCAGCCCTGATTGTATATACTTAATTAATGCATACAAAGCCGAAAGAAATAAAATCCTGGAACCACGATCATAGAATACTGTACTACATGTAATTCGTTAACATGAAAGTGCTATTTATATTTTATTGGCTACAAGGAAGGGAAATACATACATTTAAAAAACTGTTTCAGAAAGTCCTTATGTTTGCCAAAAGCAGTCAGTTATACTTACAGCAAAAAAAAGTGTCAATGAAAGCTGTTCGATTTAAGTAGGAAGTTTTTTACCAATGTTTAAATTTTTATTCCAAACAGTTGTGGAGTCTTTATAAAAAGTACCTCTGACGCCTTTCTGAGGTCAAAGTACTCTGTAAAACATCCTAGGAGACCTGAATCATCCTGTTCTTCAAGGCCTTTGGATTCTATTGTTTGGAAATTTTAGCTGAGAGACAGTTTAAAGAGGAAAGAAGAGACACTAGAGACCTTCATGTCAATAATGAATGATCAATAGAAGTCACACACTAGAAAATTGACATTCAGTCAGCAATTCTGTGTTATTCATGCACATTTTACATTGTCTATTCAGGTTTGTTGTGGGGAAAGTAGACACAGAAAGTCAAAAAAAGGTAGAAATCATCAGAATATCAAATAATGGAATCCAGAGTGACATCTAGTGACATGCTGTAATAGAAGCATGAACATTTAATTACTGAAATATACTGATTTTACTAGTCATATTAATTACAGCATTCCAGAAAAGTTACTTTAAAAAATGCTACAAAGTTTCTTACAAAATACCTTCCATGAGCATGAGACCATTCACAATTCAATTTACTAAAATATTTGTTTCTCTCTGTTATAAACATCGATTCAAGGAGAAAAAAAAAATCTGCAGAAACACTTTACAAGTTTAATAATACTGATGCTGTAATTGGTGTCAGTACAGATTCACTGTATGAATAACTTCCTAAACTCCTCCGCAAGACCTTAAACTGTCATATTCTTCATCCATGAGCCTTGACTCAAAATCATGATCTAACTAGTATATTCAGGCCCTTGTACCATATTTTTCAAGATGGCAGAGCAATGTCTTCATGAGCAAATTACGTTTTGCCTTCTGTTCTAAAATTTTCCTTTGGTTTAACTGTACAATTCTGGTCACTGAAAGTTCTGTAACAAAGAAAATCATTATTACAAAGTCAAAATGCAGAATTCACTGTTCTCAACCCAGTCTCCAGCAAATACTGATACACATGATAAACCCTTTAATTCAGATAGTATAAACAAGCAAGAGCAATTCATGCAATTGAAAGAAGAATGAGACTAATCTGCAAAGGCTGTGAAATAATAAAATGCTGTAAAGAATCCTATAGAATTTTCCAAACATTCTTTTAAAATAATATAAAAATACCATGAAAACTCAATAGGCAAAATATGCTATAGATCCTATGCTTCGGTAAATAGGAATGTGCAGAAATTGCTGCATGTAAAATTATTTTGTGGGTTGTAAGTATAATGGATGAACGTAGAAGTTACTTTAACTGTATATTTGTTCATTTTTCATACTTCAGTGTGTAAGAAAAGTTTATCATTTTCATCTTTTCACTGAAATCATTGCAGCCCAGAGAAGAAGCGAGAGAAAAAATATCACATATTAGACTGATTAAGCTTCCATGTCAGTAACTTTACATCAACAAATCAGTTAATAGGAGATAATAAAAAAAGAATACTTAAAATATTTGGACAAAATTAGTGTATATTATGCTTTGGAGTTATAGTCTTTCTAGATATAGAGCTACGGGAAAATACATTACAAGTATATTGTAGTTATCACATAGCAGTTCTGTAATGAAGAAATCATAGATCTTACAATTGGTTTTCTGCATGAAAACAACTATCACTATACACACTAAATTTCTATGTTTTGTTATGCATTTCCTCCTTCTTCTTGACCTACATACTTGGACTTTTAAAACTTAACTTCCTTTTGGAGGCAATTGCAGTTTTTCTCAGATATACATCACAATTACTCTTATTCATTTGCAAGTCTTAAAAATGCAAATGCACTTCTAGGTCGCATTTTTCTGAAAAAGCCCAACTCTACAGATAGCAAGTCTCAGACACTAATTTCAAATAAGGATTATCAAGTGATAGTTCAAATTTCACTGTACAAAGCACCAGTCTTCTTTTTTTTTTTCTTTTTATTTTAAAAAATCAAGGTTAACTGATAAAAGTTTTTGGTGTTCTCTCACTTCCTTATGCTCTTCTGGAGCAGCACATAATGTAGTGTACTGGCTAGGTAAGCCAAATTCATCTGTTTTATTTCATTAACATTTCAGAAAGCAGATTATGTCTACAATGAGTTTTTATTATTTGTCTTAATTCCATAAATCCCTCCAAACTGTGCATATATCCAGTAATTTTATTTCTTCTGTCCCTTGAAGATCCTAATCAACACACCACTTTCTCTTAATTTCTTCTACATAGCTTTTCTTATGTTTCTCTCCTCCTCACATTTCAAATTCCTTCCCAGTTCCTCTTTCATATCTTAACTACCAATTTGCCACTTTACCATTAGTAGTAAACAAATAAGCCAACCAACCACAAACCAGACAAGCATGTCTCAGAAACTGAAATAATAGCCCTCAAAAGAGGGCAGCT
The DNA here is from genome assembly GCA_025448015.1 of Bolborhynchus lineola. Lineage (NCBI taxonomy): Eukaryota > Metazoa > Chordata > Aves > Psittaciformes > Psittacidae > Bolborhynchus > Bolborhynchus lineola. The sequence goes on from JAOEHX010057800.1 coordinate 11,294, forward strand.
ATTTCATCTATCTCTAGCTGCTTTTAATGGGATGAGATCAGATCATAATTATTATCATTCTCCTTTTTAAAAAATTATTGCCTTTCACCTCTTTTCCCCCACAAGCTCAGGAAAAAGTTGACCTCTCCATAGTCAGGAAGATAAGAAAACCCCAGCTCTATCAAGAAAAAAGGAAAAAAGATATTATTTCCAGAAATCAATTTACTAGTGTATAAAAAATATTAGAAAACAGGTTTTTTAGTCAGAATACCTCCTATGGTTTTAGCAAAAGCATTGTGATTTTATCTACACAAACTGAAACTACTGTAGTTCTATTCTTAGTACACAGTAACTTAGTATGGCCTTCTTAACACATAAAATATTTCACCTCCAGACGGAGGTGGGAAAGCTCTCAAACATGGAAACGCAGCCATGGGAGTTTGCTACTTTCCATCTGAAAGCCCTGAATTGTTCTTATAATTAGGTGTCATACTTTTTTCCTTTTCCTTCTTTCCCCCCAGCCATCCTACCCTGCTCAGAACTCTCTTCCATCCTCTTTGTTCCTTCATTTCCATCTTTTCCACTGCATTTCATTACTCATAGGCAATTCTGCTAGTTTTGCCCCACCTAGCTGGTCTTTTCCTCTTGCTCTGATCAGTGCCCATATAAAACAAGGTATTTCCAACACAAAACAAAATTGCCAAGTGCAACAAGAACTTTGTGCTCTAGGATGCATATGGCAGCAGTCACAGTGACATGAATTGTCCCATGAAATGAGACCCTCAGAAAGTGCTCCTTTAATTATATAGAGTTAATTCACTTCTACTTTCCCTAAAGCTACCGGTGCATTATTTTCCTAAGAATGATGACTTAATTAAATAGATTTTGGCATAGACTCACAAAATCTGCACTTATTTCACTCACTCAAGAAAGACCTTTAAAATTCTTTCATAACTGCAGTAGAAAAGCTATTTCCCAATACCTCTTCAATGCATAATGAACATTAAACAGGAAATACCAGCTCAATGTACCTTTATTATTTTTTAGATGTTGAAAAGGTGTAGCTCAAGACAAGGATTTGTTAGTAGGGTTTGGGTGCCTCATGGCCCTAGGCTTCTTTTTAAAACTCAAGCCAGAAGAGGGATGTTCTCAGCATGTTTGCACAACAAGGTGATAGAATCACTTCTTATATTTTAATCATAGTCTTCAGACTAATGGCTAGCATGAGAGTATCTAGATTTTCCTGTACTGGTTTCCTAGTTCTCATTTTGGTATCATTATTATTAATGATCTCTTAATTTTTCTTATTCTCATTAATTTTGATGATCTTTCTCTGATCTTGAGAGTTTTGATGTCTTGATTCATTCTTTACTCACAATGTTATAAAACTTTTAGAAAAAGCTTGATTAATTGTATGAAAGAAAGGGGCACTACAACATCTCTCTCTGACCACAGTTTTAACCAAGTAGTTGCTTCTCCATTGCATTGGATGTGCCTCTTTTCAAGAGTATATGTGTGTGTGCATGCACATTAACTTGTCCATAGGATGCCTACAAAATTGGTTTCCTACACAACTGTTGTGGAAAAATGTCATGTCTGAGACTGCTTGTTCTGGGTTCAGCAGTAGCCGTCATTTTTCTTCTTAGTAGCTGGTGCAGTGCTGTGTTTTTGGCTTTCAGCCTGGGAACAATGCTGATAACACACTGATGCTTTTAGTTGCTGTGGGGAAGGGTGAAGAAGTGGGAGAGTGAGTGAGCAGCTGTGCGGCTGAGTTACCAGGTGGGCTTAAACCACAACACTGCAGAAAATCATTAGGAAACAAAAAATGTAGGAAACAAAAAAACATCCACCCAAAGCTTACTGATTTGCAATAGAAGAAGACTGTTTTAAGCATAGTGCTATAGAAATAAACTTATTCTACCTTGCCCCTTTGAAATCTCTCTTTTGTTGCCTCCTCACTTCTTTTAACAGAGGCAGGGGGTAGCATTTAGCTAAACCAGTGCCTACCCTGGTGGTTAGAAAGTGTCATTGAAGAATGAATGATAGTGGTAAAGGTTTGAAACTCAGACTGAGAAACAAACACCATTTCTCAGTTTCTAGGAGTGACTGCTTTTACCAGATCTTAAAAAAATAAGAAGAAAATTAAAAAAAAAAAAGAGAAAAAAAGAAGAGAAAGGGTCCCCTCTCTTCCCCACCCCCAAAAAAAAAACCCAAACCCAAACCAGAAAAGGAGTAAAACAAGGAAAAATGTGGAAAAGGGAAAAAAGCCTATAAAAGATCTTTGCGAAGGGTTTTCTAGAACTCATAGGGTGCCTGAATAAATAATTTATAGGCATCTAATGTTTTCAGAAGTTTAGAGCTCTGGTGCTCTAACTCAGTCAGATGGGGGCTGAGTATTTAAAGTACAGCAGTACCCCTGTTCAGGATCATATATCATATATGATTCTGAACTCAGCATATGCCTGAGTCTCTCCCTTACCATTATGTCAACTGGCCTTTATCTATCTACTTTCAAGCAACTTGGTCTTTCAGAAAATTTGAGTCTCCATAAGTTGAAAACAAAATGAGCTGCGAATACTCAGCAATCTTCAAAACATGTTCAAATATTTGTATGTCTCATTACAGGTTAAGGAGCCTGTTTTGAAAAATTGTCTAAATTATCCAACACAGGATATGGACAGACGATATAACTAAATATCTTCCTTTTGCACACATGGGAAAAACAAAGAGAAAAACAAACCAAAACATGCAAACGCAAACCCTAGGAGTGCAATGCAGGTGCTTAAATAAAAAGTTTCCAATGCCAACTGTGTCTAAATGATAGAGGGGAAACAGTGATGGACACCTGACTATTTCGGTGAAAAAGATATTATTATGTAAATCACAAAGCACTTGTACTGCTGCTCTCCAGATCTTTAAAGGCAGAAGTTGATCCGTAACTACAGACTTGCAGGAAATCTTCAGCTCATTACCTTGCTTTTTGGAGATGATAATTTAACAAATCAGGTTGGAAATCTTCTGTCTATATCTGCTATTAATACTTCGTAATACTAAACTTTAACTTCAACCAGAATAAATACCATGATTTAATAGGCTGAAAATGAAAGTAATTAATAAAAAAATGTGAATATGGCTATGTTGAAACCCACACCAAAATAAAAAGTATGCTGTACTTTATGTCAGTAAATCCTCTGCTGCAAGAGCAGTGCATTTGATTGTAAAGCTGGAGTCACCTCCTGCTGTTTCTATTGCCCTATGAGCACCCTCAGTGTGGTGCTTTGGAAGCTACCTTTGGGAGCCATAATGATAACTATACTGTGGGAACCAAGTGTGGCAGCATTTACAGCCCCTTGAGGAGATGCTTTTGTACTCTCCCTGATACAGCTATAAAAGAACAGTTCCCCAGATACAGCATCTTTGGGAAATCTTCAGTTCAGATGGTACTTCACGTAATGAAAGGTAGATTTCTGGGTTTTGAATAGAAGAAGAAAAACATTAGAAAGCAGATGGAGTAGATAGGGGAAAGTGCTACGCTGCTTCTAATTTCACTTCTCACATTAGGCTTACACATCTCCAGCAGTCTGCATGCAAGGGTTTTGGTGGTTCATTTTCTCCCAGAAGCACTTGTATCTTGGCACCCACATTTCTTCCAACATGGAAGGCTCAGCCTTCTCACCCTTAACTGAACAGGATTTCATGTCTGTTGATGTACAAACAATACTTTTTTTTTTTTTTTTTTAATAAAGTCAAGATAAAAGAAAAATACAGCAATTAGGGCTAACACTGAATAAAATACCAGAATATATTTCAAGAAAGAAAGAATTTCAGCTTTTCACAACAGGCAGAGAGTTTTTGCCAACTGGTAATGCCTTCTTGACATAACCTGACCTCTAACAGCTTACGGAGACACTGAATCAAAAAAAAAAATAGGCAGTTATTTACCTTTTTGCATGTCAGTGAGAAGAATAGTTTTTAATG
>JAOEHX010057800.1:27011-37620 GCA_025448015.1 Bolborhynchus lineola
CTGCCTATTATAACTAAATTGTTTGCATAGTTAAAATACAGAAACAATCTCAGTGTTTGCATTTATGAATGTTACATGGCAATCAGAGTAGGTAAAGAAGATAAAGCACAGTTAATGTTACAGTCTTTTATCTGTTTCTCGCACATATTTGCACACTGAAAATAATTTAATCCATAACATTTTTATTTAAAGCAGTGAAATTAGGTATTTATCTGCCTTACCTGTAGTTTCTAAGAGAGAAGTAATAGGTAACTAATACAGCCATGATATGCCATGCCATGGCATACACTGGGAGCTCTTTTTATGTAGAAGTCAATGGGAGCAGAAGTAGGCGAGTGTTAAAAGCTCATGAAAAATCTTTCCTAGGATGACTTTCTCAACATCAGATAGTAAGTTTGCCACAGAATTGGGATTGGAATTGCACTCATAGCATCTAAATCCGAGTTAAGTGCCTTAATCACATGACTTACTGGAGCTCCCCTAAATGAATTCATACATGTTCCCATCAGTTCTTCACCTGTAGACCCAGAAATTCTTGTCAAAAGCAATTTGAAGTAGCTGCAGTTATGCGTCATCTCCCTGTCAGCTGTCTGGTGCCAAACATATGCACGAACTTACCCATCATTCTTAAAGCAGGGAAACAAATACCTGTGAAATACATCAGAATACAGAAATCAAGTTCCTCAAAAGCACAGTGGTTCACCTAGCAGTATCCTTTTTCCTGAGTGTCTTATCAGTCAAATGCACAATTCATGTATGTGACTGTTTTCTTGCAAAAAGTAAGCATAAAATAATACAGAAGTGCTAACTTCAATGCAAAATCATATTTTGTTGAAGGAAAAGGCTCACAAAAAGACAAAGCTTCAAGGGCATTTTTTGTGAAAGTTGGAGAGCCACCTAGACCAGCTGTGACATCTGTACTAATTGAAAAAGCAAACGAGGCCACAAAGGACTGTTCTTTGACCATTTAATCAATTTTCTACTCAATGCATTGTTCATTCTTAGAGACTTTAATGCTAGAATTGATTTTAACAGCCATTACGGAAACACATAAGTCAAAGGTCTCACAACCTTTTTTAAGTTTGACCAATGGGAAAAAAAAAAAAAAAAACCCACCACATTATAGGTATGCAACTAAATCAGTGACTACGATTCAAATGCCTTACTGAAAAACATCACGTGAATCACAGTGTACCCATGTACCAGTGGTCACATGGGCTAACTAGAACACAATGTGAGAAACAGCAAGATGATCTCTGGTAACATCTGGTCTGGACTCTGTGCACAATTATCTTTTAAAATTTCAGTGATGTGGAGCTCATATAGCTCACTTCAATAGCCAAACCTAATATAGAGGCAAGGAGGTAAACTGTTGTGAAAACGGAATAGACTTAAGTGTATGCAGGTTAAAAAACCCCAACCTTATCTTAGTGTCCTTCTTCTCAATTTTAGGAAGCTTTTGTCTTCAGTGACAAACACCTGCAATCCATGGTCTCCTGTTTCACAGAATAAAAGCTTTCATGGATATGAAAGAAGACATAAAAAAAAAAAAATGTTACAAATATGTAGTAAAGGCAGCAATGTCTGTGGGATGCTATGTGTTGGCAGTAAATTCTTTAACGTTGTAACATCAACGATTCCCTGATGTACAGGCCTCTCCTTCTGTATTCTGGGGCAATAAGAGTTTGGCCCTATTGAAGCAGATTTACAGTATGACCTTTGCATACATGCATGATATATTGTGATGACACTCCACTGTGAGATATGATGCTATGATCTTTCAGTGGTTTTCCTTTGAGCTTTACATGATTAGATTGATAAGCATCAATGTATCAGAAATTGTGCCAAAACAGCAGCCACTGGCATGTTGTACAGTAGGAACTTTAAGGATATTGACATAGTTCCAGAAAAACAAGCTTAAAGACAAGCTGCACCACAAAAATCAAAACATGCAATTGACAGATTATTTGATGCAGTTCCTGATTAAAACTTTCCTGTTTTGCTGAGATACAATGACTTACAGGAGACCTTTGACACTCCACTGTAAAGTGCATGAATGCTTTAAGATTTTTCATTATTATTGTGCATGCCTGAAATTTGTTTAAGCTGTCAGGTGTTTGTCATTGAGTCCACAATATTGTTGTAGTATAAAAGGGCATCTATCAGACACATTAAACACCATGTCTGTTCCTTAAGGATATTGCCTGTATCTATGATATGTTGCACATGCATGACATCCAGTTTAGCAATCTGCATTTATCCAGAGATTTGCATGCACCATAAAGCAGAGCTTTAATTTTGGTTTTGTTTTCAACTGGGAAACAGAGGAGGTGGAAAAAGGGCACTGCTTTTTGCCATCCATATTCAGTGACCCTGTTGAATGTTCTTCTTTCATCTAAATGTTCATGTTTTCTTTTAATCTTATTTTCATTTATAAAGGTCAAAGCCAGGTTGAGCCCAGTTGGGATGGCTGCTGTGCAGAAATAGGTTAAAATATCAGTCGTTCCCTCAAAAAGCTATAAGGAGACAAAACATAACTGGTGGATGAGGCAAACAGGAAGGTAAGGCAGATTGGGAAAGATGAGTCGAGACATAACAGAATGTGCACGTACATAGTACCGTAAATTCTTCTCACATACCTTAACGCTTACAAAATTCACCGTTCAGCTCCATCCTGATAACAGTCTAAGTTAAAGTTTCTGCATTACTTGCAAACTTTGGGTTTATGCCAGGTCTTTACATAGTCTTAGAGTACTAAATGTTGCAAATGTCTATGCTAATTTTGGATGCAGTAGACAGTATGATACAAACGAGCTCTGTCTTTTTTTGCACAAGACATAGTTCTATGTATTCTTATGACATCTCATGTGATGCAATATGTAAACAAAGAACAGCACTATTTTCATGCTTCAGCCTCTTGGTGACATGTATAGCAGTAAACTGAAAAAGAGATTTGCTGTATAAATATGAGATGTGACACGCAAGGGTTTTTTATTAATACAGATACAGGTGTAATGCTGTGCAGTAATGTTCATCCTATCTAAAATGCAGTTTTGTAGAACAGATGATTCAGAAAACTGAGATAAAACAAATGGAAGATATCCCAAAAAATACTAAAAATATTTATATTTATTAGCTTAAAATAGAGGCCCAACTCATCATTCAAAGAAACTGATAAATGATGACAAAAAATACACCTAAATAGGCCTATACCAAGACACTGAAAAAGCTCTTCCGTTTTCCCATATATAATGTATGTCTTTTTATGTCTAGAGAAAGCAACTGCTCCTTGTTTAAGTTTAAATATTTAGAAGATAATGCAGACATAGTTCTTAAATTTTCTGCAAAAGCTGAGTACAATTTTGGAATAACCTTCATCTTAGTTTAAAAATCTTCACCATAAGCCGAAGTATGCTAACTTAAAACATGAGAGTGTGAATAACCCTACCTACAAGCAACACCAACATCCACTTCCACAGCTGCTATTTAAAGTGTTAATTCCTTACAATGTTCAGTTACTGTTATTAAGTGCAATATTCATTCACACTGTGAGAGTGGAAAAATTCATAAACAGCCAAAAAGCAAGTTAACATTATTAGTTACAGGAAAATAATTTGTTGAGAATATATTGGAAATGAACTTAACCTTTCAATTTGGATACTTACAATTATGGTGACAGTCCTTGAACCATTTGGATTAGTATTTCACCCGCATAAATACCTTGTTAATCTGAAATTTTCTAAAAGTCTAGATAAATAAAGGTACAACAAATTATGGGGATTTAATACATTTCTGAGTCCAGATTATCATTAGAGTTGCCTAATTATCTGGCTTGGTGTCATTTAAATTCCTTCAAATACCTGTCACCTGAGTGGAATCAGTTAACTCTAGTATGCATCTGATGTATTTTAGACATCATGATGCTTTCTTTGTTTTCCCACAAACAGCAGCATTTTGAGGGAAGAAAAAGGATTTAAACAGTTTCAGCCGCGCCATTATTATGACTATGATCTTTTTAAAACCTCTAGGCAAACTGATTAGCTCTGAAAAGCTGCCATCCATCTGCAAAGTGAGAATAATCTGTAAATAAAGCTGCAGATAAGTCTGTTGAAAAGAATATTTCACTCCCGTCCATTACTGAAATACCCCATCTGAAGATGACGGTTTACCTTCACCTGTGGAAGCTTGGTGTCTACTTGCAATCATGTAGAGCAGTGTCAGCATACTGGAGGACGAAAACCCAAGGTACTGCTGTTCTTTTAAATTTGCAAGGTAAAAACTAAGACTTACTCGGAAGAGGCAGAAGAGTCAGTGGTATACAGGTATGCTGGTCTGACTAAATAAAAAAAAGGGTGTGTGGGGAGAGAAAGAAAAGAAACCTTAAAGAAGAAACCACAGTTGCTATATAAAATGGCCACTGCTACCCTCCCAAATGCAGTTCTTCAGCTTCTTCAGTGGAGCTCTCAATCTAGTTCTTAGTATTCTGGCTGTACTGGAATAGACACAGAAAACAAAAAGTTCTTGCTTTTACTTATTTGCTTTGTAGTTTTTTAACCGTCTGTTCAATTTTGCAGCTGTATTTAATAATAAAAGAAGTATTTCAGGGTGTACTTTTTCATAAAATTCTGTAAAATGCTGCAGTGATACTATATCACTTGAATAAACTTGAATAATTCTATTCAAGTTTACAATTAATTATATGTTAATGCTCCATTTTGGTTGGAGGTATTTCACGTATCATTTATACAAAAGCCCAGTTTCCTGTTCCACACAACTTCCATGCCAAAATGCCTTGACTGAGGACTACGAAGGGAAGCCTTATTTGCAAGGCACTTAGATAAAGAAACAAAACCCTCATGTAAGAGGTTGCAGAGACATGCCAGCTGTCAAGAACTTAGTGAATATACCAGGTAGCTTTTCTAATTACTTTTTTTTTTGCCCATTCCATTTCATTTCATTTTTTAAAAAAAATCTTTCTAAAAAAAAAAAACCCTAAGGATCTCCGAATGAGAGAAAATTTAAGAAAGAAAGATTCCCATGTACTCTAACAGGGTATGCAAAGGAGAGTGCTGGGATAAGGATAATTGAAAGATGGAAAAAAAAGAAAGTGGGCAGGGAGACTTGGGTTAACGAAGTCAGAAGAAATGAAGAGGAAATGACCATAATAAGGCAGAGATATGCAGAGTCTTGAAAGGACAAGTCAGATGCTGTGCAGCAAATCCAAGACTTCCACATTAGAGCAAACAATCGAAATAGGGTTGGTAATGTGCATTTTATCTTAATGTCAGAGATAATTTTTTCCATCCTTTGAGCTTGTCTCAAGCTTTTTTAATGAGCTTTGCTAATTTATCAAAAAAAAAAAAAAAAAAAAAGAAAGAGGCTATTCGGATAACAAACATGAATATTAAAACAAAAAGAAGTATGGTTTATGGAAGTTCACTGCCCAAATGTCTAAGCCCTCTATTGTGAAGCAAAAGTATTCATCTGCTCTTTCAATTGCTTGGTTAAAATGCTAAGTTATTCCTGGTGCTTTGTAGCAGATCAGTTAACATTACTCTTAGTTCTATTCAGACAGCATGTTCCAGTTCTTCTTTGTATATGAGGCACTGGCAGCTTGACCTTCCTGTTTATTCCTTTATAAGACCATTATCATCAAAGTTATGTGGCAGACAATTAATAATTTTCAAATGTTAATGTTAAAAGACCTAGATTTCTGCCTGATGTCAAGCTTTATTTACACACTTGGAAAAGCAAAAAAAAAAAAAAAAAAGTTCTTATCACACTTTGAACAAATAAGCTCTAGATAAATTGTGAAATACAGCTTGAAATGCTTCTTATCACACTTTTGAATAAAACAAGATCACGGCAGATGCTCTGGGGAATAGAAGCTAGATAAAATTTACGTTTGGACTCCATTCTCCAAGAGCCAAATGACAGTACATTTTAATTTTTTTCTTAGCATGAAGCTATATGAAGGCAGAATGTAAAAAAGAGTTCCACTGAAATGCTCCTCAAAAGCTGTTCCTCTGTACAAATTTAGATCCTAGGTTCACTTGTAGCACTTGTGCTGCTAACCAGACTGAGCAAATAATTAGCGAAAATAATTCAGCTAATGAATTCAGCTTTTTATGCTCCTGTAATACACATGAGCAGCCAATGATTATTTCAAACATACACCAAGTTGCCAAATACCTGTAAATTTTAATCATAGCTTCCTCCGAATTTTCAGTGATCAGATCCCTATAGTTGTGGTAGGTCTCTTCATTGATCAGCACATCAGATGGATCATTGCTAAAATACTACTCCAGGGTAGGGAAAGTGAGTTTTCCATGTGTCTTCTGTACACATGGTTTTGGCATTTGCCTGTGATGGCAAGCAGTCATGCCAGCACCCAGCCACCACCTGGTGACAGTTTTACTAACAATGTGTTTTCTGTTCCCAGTACTCTGTCAAATAAACAGTTATATCAATTTGTACCCTATTAAAAACTATGGACTTTGCATGTTATTCTGTTGCCATGCTTGATGCAAGTAATTTGACAGCAGAACGCTCCATAAACATAAGAACCTGATTGGCATATCGAGGGACCAAAACTATGTTGACTCATTTGTGGTTCAGATGAAAAGCTGAAGAGGTAGAGACTGACTTTCAAAAATTATATCCAGTGCAGAGCTGATAACATGACCCTTACTTACCACACCATATATATTCGGCTTTAATTTTTTGTTGTTTATCTTTTTTCTCTGCAAGCTGCAGAACTTGCAGTGAATATAAGAGTGAAATAGTGGGTAGACAGGCAGTGTTATTCAGTTTTGCTGGCTGTTCTAAGTGATGAAACTATAATTCACTGGGTGATAGATAACAGAAGGTAATTTTATGGTTACTAAGAAGGAGTTTGCATTTGTTGGGATAGTTACAATATAAATTTATAGATCTATTTTGTATGTACCACATTTTATATTTTAGTGGCAGCACAAAGTATGGTATACGATAAACACAAGTAGTACTGTCATCAACTAGTTTAGCAGACACTTGTAAAGGTATACTGTAATTCAAGATGAAATAGCTTCAGAATGTGCCCACAATCTTGTTATAAATCATGGTGTTTGGAAGGGAAGGTGTTATTAGGTTTGTTTTTTGATTTTCCTTTGCCCTTTCTCCCTTATCTTATCTAGGGAAAGTGTTGAAAGGTAGGAAAGGCAATTCAGTACAGGAGGTCCTTTTAAGTGCTGGATTTAAGTGTTCTTTCAGGATTTAGCACTTTTCTAAGCTTAACTGACAGGTCACTTTGCCCCTTGTTATCTGGGCAGATAGACCCTGGGACTCTACAAAGACAATAAGATTAATTGTGGGGCAGGCAGTAGGATACTACAGCTTCAGATCACAAAATTCAGACAAGCTTCAACACCTGTCAAGCTATTATGACATTTACATTCAATAAATATAATGTCTCCAGAGAACCAGAACTGTTTTTGTTTAAAGATGGAGATTGGGCCCCAGGGAAGCCATTTTGTTGAACATGCCATTCTGTGGAGAAGAAATACCAGCTTTTGTCAAAGATTTAATTGTTGGAAGAGCCATTAAGATTTCAGTTCAGGTTACAAATCTGAAGGAAGCCTGGACTGACAGAGGGGTGCTTGATTTGATGATCATGGGAGCAGAAGAAGGATGGAGGTGGTAGATGTGCTACATTTGCATTTAAAAAGCTCACCTAGGAACTTAGCAATTAGACTTTTAAATATAAAAATGTAACTTCAGAGCATCCCAGAAGTATTCAGAAGTACTGAATTATGTAATGGCCAAACCAAGGACATTCCTTGAAAGTTAGATTGTCTGCAAAGTACTTTCACACAAAGTAGCAGAATTCTGGGGAAATGAATTCAGACGTTCAAACAGAAGGTTTAGTTCATTTATAAAATTAAAATGAACATAATTAAGAAATTATTATTCCTAAATTTATGAGATTATTTCTTTCACCATGATCTACACTACAAAATGTTTCTATGCTGTAACAGTATACCCACAACCAACAAGAATGCATCTAGAAAAAGACATTAAAGTTGGGGGAAAAATTGCATGCTGTCCAATAGTTATTCCAAACCCTCCTTTACCAAAAGAAATTGAAATGATGGATTTGTCTACTATAGCTTACCTTACAAAGAATAACTTGGTATTTTCACAGAGATAAAAACAGATGATCCAACATATCCTTATACAGTTATAAATTATAGTGATCACCAGAATTCTTGATAAGCACCTATAGACCTGACAATAATGCAGATAATGTACAGTAAGATATGCTTTATTGCCTTAGAAATAGCTTGAACAATTAGTTGTATGCAAAACTGCTTTCAGTTCCTAAAAATCTTCAGTTGCTTTTCTCCTTCTGGGAACAATGGGAAGGTATTTTGTATTTGTATCCTAATTGTAAAAGCGAAGGAAGCCAAGTTACTAAATTATTTGTTCAGAGTATTTAAATTTATGAACCCATCGCTGAGCACATATGTTCTTTTTATTGCCTGTATCTCCTCAGCTAGCGGTGTTACAATACCTTTACTCTGTTATATATGAAAGCAGAAGGTAACTAGTGGGTGAAGAGTCACTTCGGGAATTGCTCACAGGGACACACAGTGATGGAAAAAATGAACAGAAGCAAAGTCAATGATGATATCTTGGATCCTCCAAAGGCTGCACTGCCAACACACACAGCTGAGAGTCACACAAGAATTGATAGCAAGACCTGCTGCTATCAAGTGGGGAGTGGGGAGATCCACAGGTAACAGGAAGATCTGGAGGCAGCTCCTTCTTCTGAGAGATTTCACGCTCTGCTTCACTCCAGCATTTAATCAACTGCAAAAAGTTTATTGCTGTGTATACTCCAGTGCCAGAAGCATTATCACCTAATTAAGTTGTTTCATTGTTTTGCTATATTGAGCAACATGTCTCTTTAACTCCCTGTTTTATTTAGAAGTGAGTTTGCTTTAACATCATCAGAATGGGATATTAAATTGAAAGGGTGGCTGTCTAAACTCAAGTTCAAATCAATAATACAGGTAGACTTTCACTGCCAAATTCTAACTGTGCTTTTCATTTTGCTGTGGTCCTGCATTTAAGCACCATCGACAGCCTCTGCTGCATTCGTATGATTTATGACTATTCCTGTTGGTAAGACATATGTTTCAAGGCCTTTTCACTGCTTAAGCTTCCTAAAATAAGTGGAACTTCTCTCTTGTGCAGTTCTTTTGATTATGCTGACATGCTCAGTTTTATCATGTCATCAGGAAAAGAGCCAGTATTTTTACAATTAGTTAATTTTAGATGTCAAAAAGACAAATATTTAAATATGCCAGGGCCTCACAAAACTCTAAATTCTAAATACACATCCTGAAGCACCTCTAAATAGTAAATTTATTACAAATACCCCAGATTAGCTTTCATGCTCATCTTTTATTAATTTTAAGAGTTCTAAATGGATGATACTTAAATGTTCAAATGCCCTCAAGGTTATTCCAGATATTCAGAGATGGTTCGAGCCATAAGGTTCTCATTTTTGCAACTATAAATCATTAGCTATGTTACATCGCTGCTATTATATTATGTAATTTGCATAATGAATATTACTATATAAATAACATTATCAAAAAGCTTCATATCACAGTATAAATAATTACTAGCTATTTAAAGGGAAGAGAAATGGAACTTGGTCACCCAATGATTCCTAAAAAATTATTGTAATTCCCTTGTTCATAAGTGAAAAATTTATTGTATCTGGTAAAATTTGGAGTTACATAGATGAGAAGAAAGCAGGAAGTACATAAAAGTTGTTTGTCTAGGGCCTTTTCTAGGAAGACTATTTTAGGGAAAGAATGCATGTTAATATGTGACTGGTCCAAACCTTGGCCTTGAGCTAAAGTGTGGATATTACCACAAAAGAAAATTTTTTAACTTCTGTCAGTAAACCCCAAAACTGATGAATTCAGGATCCCTGTGTCTCCAAATACCAGAAATGCAGAGGAGCAGCCCTGAGCTCAGCATCCCTGAGTTTGTTTGATATGCCATATATCACATTGGTCACCCCTTCCCTACCACACAAAAACATCTATGGCACTTATGCTTGTTTAACATTAACAAAGGGCAGAATGTTTGCCTTGGATAGTGAAGAACATCTTCAGAAAGCACAAGCAGAGGACCCTTTTGGGTGTACAGAAATCAGTATATGATAACTATATTTAAATTTATTTATGATATCTTTATTTTAACTGATGAAAGTTAACTGATAAAATTTTGCTTTCTGCTTACAACCCTCATAAAAAGTAATTGCTTCCCATGACCTAGTCACTGACTGTTCACTTCTGTTCTCCTCCATTAAAGAAATAAAAAATGTATTTTACTGTAATTTCTTTCAAACACTCTATTTAATTTGTTCTTCATTTAGCCCATAATGATAACCCAGCAACCCTATTTTCTATAATGTAGGAGATGATGTCGGAGATAGTCCATCTGTTTTCTAAACACAGTAAAGTTATAAAATTAACCTCACATCTAAGTTCTCTATGTTCTTTTTCAAATATCCAAATATTAAAGGAGGGTAGGGTAGGGTAGGGTAGGG
>JAOEHX010057806.1:0-16404 GCA_025448015.1 Bolborhynchus lineola
AATTTTTAATATGTTCGTATGGAAAGGGATTCTTTTTTGCTATAATTCAGAGTGTCACTATTCAGGCAAATCAATGTGGAATGCATACAGGGAAATTGGAGGGAAAGCTGTTACTTTCCTAGAGCAAGAATGATAGAAGTACATGCTGCAGACAGGCCAAAAGCTGATTCTTCTAATCTTGTATCTTCCCACAGAAGAGAAATATAGGTGGCAGTGTGGCAGCTCATTGTCAAGAGCTGTACAGCCAACTCTCAAATTGTAAGCACAAAATACTGAAGGTATTGGGAAAGTGGTAAAACTTCCTTGCTTTGTTTGCCAGGATTTTGAGGAGAGTAACTTTTGTAGTGTCCTTAAGAAGCTTTCATAGGGCATCAGACCATTTCAGGGAAAATCAAAATAGTTGGTTGTCTTTTGATTGTGTCTTTGTTGTGCAAACAAAGCATAATTACTGTGGTAGATAATTATATTGGAAGATAATTTCAGAAGAATAGGATGGTAGTACTTTGAAAGGCATGACAGTACCAGAAGTTTTTCCTGAGAGTTCAGGTCTATATCATAGCTGCCTTTCCTGTTTTAACATTTTTTAACTACTGGAATGAGTTGTGAAGTTACTTTCTACTCAGTTCAAGTTTAAGTATAGTCCTGAACACATCTAGAATTCTGTGCTAATATCATCTGTCTAACTGCCTTCATGGATCCACCCTGCCAGTGGGTAAATATGAAAGTTGACTTTGTTCTGAAGAATCAAGTGACTTAAGGTAGGCATACAGCAGGGCCATATTTATAGTGCAAATTTAAGGTGGTGTTGGACTCCTCTTAACGATAGCTATTAAACCTTTCTTTCTGTAGTCTGTCTCTGGAGGATTTTCTATTAACATCACCCTTCAAATAAGGAAGAGTGAAAACAGTTTATGTGAGAATTTTGGAGGTTATTTCCCTACTGAAGTGTTTTGAATTTGGATATGAAAATCAGCTTTTATGAAAATCTTAGAATTAGGCATATGGAAGGTGAGACTTCCAGACAGGACATCGTCAAACATCTATTTTGTAGCTATCCAGTAATGTTTGACTTCATCAAACATCTATTTTGTAGCTATCCAGTAATGTATTATAAATTATAATATAATTATAATTTATAACTTCCAATATTCCAGACAGGACATTGTCAAACATCTATTTTGTAGCTATCCAGTAATGTATTTAGAAATAAAGGATTATTTTTACAGAAAAAAGCCGGCAGCAGAAATATTTCTATATGCAGTGCTTCGAAATACCCCTTGAAGATAGCATATATTGCTATGAAAGCATCTTTACAGGTTCTCAGACCTCGTGCAGTAGCACAGTGACAACTTGAATTGTTTGTTTCAGGCTAGTGTTTCATTCTTCTGTTGGTCTAGTTTTTTTTACTGAATATGACCTCAAGAGGTGACCTGCTCTGATTAGATATGCTAATTTTACATGCTAACACTGCATACTTAGATTAGAATAAAACTAGGAAACCTTTTAGCCCCAAGGTGATCACAAGTTGCAGTAAAACTTAGACTGTGTCCAGCATTCGGTGTTCTTAGTCCTTAAAGAGAGTAAGCCTCTGATAAGTCTTCCTAAAGTTTTTTGCTATGATCATTCATTACAAATTGTTTCGCTTTCCTGCCAGCTGCATTTTTTCAATTATTTCTACTGTTAACTTGTTACCTTGTCCTTACCAATATATAGCACCTGTTCTACTGCCTTTTCCTCTTACTAATGTATTCTATTTCAGGGAGTTGATACACTTGCTCCTTCACCTTTCCGAGGCTCTGCATGAAGCGCATCTTAAACTCATACTGGTCATCCCTCCTGCAGTTGCAGCAGGGTGAGTATTTCTATTAAGATGTCATGTTCCAGCTGAGGAATACTTTCTTGTCTCATATATAACTTTGAGATACTTGTGCTTTGGTTAAGTCAAAAATAATGACAAATTACTGTGCCTTCTCTCCTGTCATTTATTTCAGTCTCAATTGGGATGATCTACATTTCATCCCAATTGCTAGTTCCTTTTTAAAACAATTTTCTGTTGCTATTAATTGTAGTCTATTACAGACAAAGCAAAGGAGAACACTTTAAGACATTTTTCTAAGATGCTTTATCACTTCATCACACAGATACTTTTTATAATGCTAATGCATACTCTGGCAGAATTTAAGTAATTGCTGTAAACAGTGTTCACATTAAGTGCATTTACTCCTTTTGCTTATAGGGAGAAAGTGGAGAATAGTACAAACCTTAAGGTTCCTTTTCATGATGGTGCCTATTAACATTACTAGATTCAGTCTCATAGCCAGAAGAACATAACTCTGTTTTGTTTACGTACCGTCACATGGGGATTTACAAAATAATTTTTCTAAATCCCAAATTAAGAGTTGAAGTCACTATAAGCCCTCTGGATTCATAAACGTATTTTGCCTTGAATGGAATTTGCTTTGTTATGGCAACTGTATTTTTCCGGACTATTTTGCTGTTGAATGCCACATTGATGTTTGGACCTGTGTTGTCGTTGCCTCTCCTGCTGCTATCCGTTATATTTACAGTACAGTGGATTCATAGTTCCAAAACCTTTCTGAACTAGGATCTACAGATGCCCTGTTACAGCTGGGAAGAGCTGGCTATCTAAAGTGCAATTTTTAGTCTGAAATGTATTATATACCTCTCCTGAAATGGCCTTATTTCTACAGTAGTAGTGAAGTATTCCTGTTTTCTAGCTGTGGGAAATAACACCTATAGTTTACATGAAAGAATCCCAATGTCTCATTCCTCTAAACCAATTATTTTGTTTCTTTATGCATTCCTAAAGTTTCTGGGATTTATTCATAAACCTTTATTGCTCAGGAGAATGCATTAATCACATTCTTTTCAATTGATTTTATTATATATGCCACCTGTCTGTCTTGCATTTATGTCCTCCTATTGCATTAAGTAGGAAAAACATTTTCACTTCCCGAGTAAATAGGTAACTGAAAGTATATTTGTAAGTTACAGAAACATCCTAAAATGTTCATAATGTCCATGCATGCTTTAAAGCTTAGAAGTACATTGGATTTAACAGCATCAATAAGCAAAATCCTGACATTTTTTGCCTTACTTGACTTTTTAGATAGTAAGAATATTTTTGATTTATAGCATAACAAGGCTTCAACTGAAAAGTGCTTCCCATTGTGTATTACATATCTCATGTCTTGAAACTCACTTTGAGTTTCAACACTTAGACATGGTTGAAAGTGTGCTTTAATGAGTCTTATAATCTTTATTTGTTGGAATCACTGTACACTGTTTATCAAAAATACAGCAAAAGGCATGGAAATAAGTACCATCAAGAATCGAATAATATTCTACAGTTCAGCAGCTGGTAAAAGACTGATAAAGGAGACAAGAGCTGTATGTGTAGTACCCTAAGCAGCTGGGATGCTAGGAGCTGAAACATTGCTCCTTTTGTGTTCTACCCTGATTAAAACTTAGAGCATAGTTAAATATAAGCAGTTTATTTAGGAATTTGTAATTTAGACTCCTTTGATATGCATTAAGATCAAAGCAGTCTGGCAGCAAATGCTGTCTGAAAGGAGATGCTTTTAAGAGCTAAAAATATTGGTTTGCTTAGCATAATAGGCTGAAAGTGCAGCATTGTACATGAGATCAAGTGGAAGATTGAGGTGGTTAGTATTTCCAGCTGCCTGGTGTCCAGGAATTGTGTGATTTCCCTGCAAACATAAGTGATCTGCAAGACAGAGGAGCAGCAGGAGCCAAAGCTATGATCTAAAAAGTGTGTGTATTCTACTGTGACTTTGTTTGAGATAGGAGACTTGTGGTTGCATATGTTTGAAGAGAGGTGCTAGAATTGCTGAGTTATGTGAGTGCTTGCTAGAGCAGATGGTTCCTTCAGGTTTCCTGAAGACTTCCACCCTGTCTTTCAACAGACTGCCTCAAAATGTTAGAGCATTGCTGCTTTTAACATGTGTGGATATGGATGTATGTATAAACTACGTAAGTACTATTTCTAAAATGGCAGTGCGTAGCTGGGCATATTCTGCCCTTTGGCAATGGTGGGTAATGCCGTTTGTGCTGTCTCATCCTGGGCTTGACTAAATTCCTGTCTGTGCCCTTCAGTGATTACTGCAGAGATTATGCTGGTGTGGATATATTTATACTGATATCGCAGGCCTGTTTCTGGATAGAATAGCTGTGATGCAGTGAAATACCTTTAGACTAAATATTCTGTTTAGAGAAAGTTTGGGAAAAAAAAAAAAAAGAAAAAAAAAGGCAATCGGGGCTTGAAACTCATTGCACGTGTTTTCTGAAGTCTCTAATCACAAGGATTGATTATTTTATTTGTATCTATACATACATGCTTTAGAGTATGTTAGGGATGCTTTTTCAAAGACAAAGTTCTGAATTTGAAGAGTAACTTACTCCTATCTGCAAGTAAATTGAATTTAACCTGATGATCAATATATATTTTGTCCAAGTTCAGCAGCCGTTTTATCCATGGTGCTTCCCAGTTACTATGAAGAAAACAATGAGTAAAGAAAACTCTTTAAGTTTATTTAGATGAGCTATCATCAGAAAGAGGATCTGTAATACTTCTGTTTCCTGCTGTCCTGTCTGCTCAGAAAAGCCTGCTGTGCACCAAGCTAGAGTGCCTCGCTATGGATTATGCTGGGACCAGAGCTGCTCAGCTCAGCAACCATGTTTACTTGGCAAAGAATGAGAAAAAGACTGAAGCACTTAATGCCTTCTTTGCCTCAGTCTTTAATAATAAAACCAGTTTTTCTCAGGATACCTAGCCCTCTGAGCTGGGAGATGGGCAGAGAGCAGAATGAGGCCCCCATCCAAGAGGAAATAGTGACCTGCTATACCACTTGGACACACATAAGACTATGGAGCCAGATGGGACCCACCCAAGAGTACTGAAGGACCTGGCAGAAGTGCTCACAAAGCCACTTTCAGCCATTTTCAGCACTCCTGACTAACCAGTTGGCTGGAAGTTAGCAAATGTAATGCCCATCTACAAAAAGGTCTGAAAGGAAGATCTGGGGAACTGCAGGCCCGAACCGAGAGTCTGACCTCCCCTGTCATGGAGAATTATGGAGTGCCATTGTGAGTGCCATCACTGGCAGGACAGCCAGGTAATGAGGCCCCCAGTCAGCATGGGTTTATGAAAGGCAGATCTTGCTTGACTAACCAGATCTCTATGACAAGATCAACCACTTAGTGGAAGAAGGAAAGGCTCTGGATGTTGTTTAGGACTTCAGTAAAGCCTTTGATACCATTTCCTTGGCATTCTTCTGGAGAAACTGGCTGCTCATGGCTTGGACAGGTGTACTCTTTTCTGGGTGAAAAACTGGCTGGATTGCTGAGTCCAAAGTGTGGTGCTGAATAGAGTTAAATCCAGTTGGCAGACAGTCACAAGGCTCAGTGTTGGGATCAGTTCTGTTTAATAATGATCTGGATGAGAGGATCAAGCGCACCCTCAGTCAGTTTGCACATGACACCAAGTTGGGTGAGAGTGTTAATCTGCTGGAGGATAGAAAGGCTTTACAGAGGGATCTGGACAGGCTGAATCAATGGGCTGAGATCAATTGTACAAGACTCAACAACGCTCAGAGCTGGGCCCTGCACTTCTGTCACAGCCACCCCGTGCAATACTACAGGCCTAGTGAAGACTGGCTGGAAAGCTGCCAGGTAGAAAAGGATGTGGGAGTGTTGGTCAACAGTCACCTGAACATGAGCCAGCAGCTTGCCCAGGTGGCCAAGGTGGTGAATAGCAGTAGGGCCAGGGAAGTGATCATCCCTATCATCCCCTTGGACTGGCCACTCTTGAGGCCACACCTCGAATACTGTGTTAAGTTTTGGGCCTCTCACTACAAGAAAGTCATTGAGGTGCTGGCACATGTCCAAACAAGAGCAATGAAGCTGGTGAAGGGTCTGGAGAACAAGTGCTAGGAGGAGCAGCTGCGGGAACTGGGGTTGTTTAGTCTGGAGAAAAGGAGGCTTGAGGGAGATTTTGTCATTCTCTGCAACTACCTGAAAGGAGATTCTAGCGAGATGGCTATTGGTCTCTTCTCCTAAGTAACAAACAATAGGACAAGTGGAAATGGCCTTAAGTTGTGCCACGAGAGATTTAGATTGGATATTAGGAAAAATTTCTTCACTGAAAGCGTTGTCAAGCATTGGAACAGGCTGCCCAGGTAAGTGATTGAGTCACCATCTCTGGAGGTATTTTGTGGTGGACTTCACAGTGTTATATTTATGGGTGGACTCACTGATCTTAAAGTTGTTCTTTCCAACCTGCATGATTCTGTGATTCTGTGAAGTATCTTGACTCATTTGACATGCCATTGAGAGCTTTTTTTGGGTTGTCTTAAGATAAGATCACATTTAAGATGCTAAGAGCTTGATTTGTCATACGCTGAATGTACGATGAAATTACAAAAAGTACCAGTCGTTTTATTAGTTACCAGTTTTAAAATTACAGATTAAAAACCTTTCAAAGTTGCAGTTGCTGCATTTCTAGGGGAAAAAATAAATCTGCTTAAACCCACCGAAATGTTAAGAGTTTTGTATGTATAAATCACAGTTAATATGCATGGAAGACAGTTTTAAAACAGGTTGTTTCAACTGTTGTTTAACAACTCCCAGGTAACACAAGGTAGCTTTGTACTTCAGTAATATTAATCAAGTCTAGCATGATAGTACTAGATGTATATCATGCCTTGATCCTTGGTTTAGGTAATAGTATGCAAAAGAGTTGCTGGTCTTCATATGTCTCAGTAATATGCTTACCAGTACAAAACAGAGGTCATCAAGCAGTATATTTTCATTTCACCTTACAGGACATGGTGCTTGGGATTAGCAAGAGTAAAGCACATTGTAAGTAAATCACTGGAGCTGTCACTCTCCTTATGAAGTTCTTGAAAATAATACTGTTACATATTGTTTAGCTAGAATAATTTTCTATCTCCTGCCCATTTTTTGATGGCATATATAAAGCAGTATTTAAGTGAAAAACAAGCATGGTGGGGTTTTTTTTCTTGATAAAAGATGCACTTAACCTCAGTGTTTCACATCTGCTAGAAGGACTGTGAAGCATTAGTGGAAACATGAAGTGTGGTTCCTCATCTCTAAAACAAAAGCTCTCAGTATGAATTTGATGTAAGTGCCAGGTTTCATAATATAGTCCACTCTGCAGATGTGTAACTGTTGTACTGGAATGATATTTCAGGTGGGATACATAAGCAAATCTTATATGGAATAAATAAACCCAAGTCTGTTAATGTTTTAGCATGGGTCATGTTTTTAGACCTTGAATTGCTTTTCTCTGGACTGTCTTTATTTGTCCTAACTAGATGGCTCCCTGAACCACATATTTTAAGCCATGGCCCTTAGATTTTCCAGGAAGAAATATGTGTTCATATGGTGTAGAGCAGAATGCATAGGGCATCACAAATCAACTGTGTGGCACATGCCTAGCAAGTTTGGTATATTTTGGATACATGACACCTGTTGTATATGCAGTATAAAAATCAATTTTTGCTGTTCCTCTGTAAGATCAGGGCCAAAGAAGTGGTAAGGGAATATATTTCGTATGGAAGTGACCTAAGGCATTTTCCTAAAACAATAAGTGGATTATTTTTAAGCCTGTAGATGTCAGATTGGTAGGTAAAATTTAATAGGAGGTGGTCAGATCTCGAAGTTATTCCAGAAACATTAAAAATAAAAAACAAAGGAGAAGTAAAACATGGAAATACATGTAAACTTTCTGGGCACACCTGTGTTGGAAGGGGGTCAGGCAATTTCAAAATACCAGAGCAAGTCTTTTGAGATGTGGGAAAAGGGACACTTTTCATTTTGAGATGATCGGCAGAGAACTTTTAGGGTGACAAAAGGTACTCTGTTCTCAGTCCTAGGCAGAACTCATAGAAAATTGGTCTGGGGTACTTACAGAAGGATATTGAAAAATTAGAATGTTCAGAAGAAAACAGAAAAATGACTAGAAGTATACATAATGTCTCCTTTGAGGAAAGTTTGAAGAACTGTATTTAGTGTATTAAAGAGAGGAAACAGTTGTCAGGAGACATAATAAGTCTTCAAATATGTCCACAGGGGCTGTATAAGTGATAGTGATACACTGGTCTTTACATCAGCTCAGAAGGAAAGGATAAAAGTACTCTTAGTTCATGATAAAGAGTTCTTACGTTGAACACTAGAAAAAGAATAATGTCAGAAGGCAAAACACTGTAGAAATACAGAAGAAAATTTTGGCATCTTCATACACATTTTGAATTTGGTGGTACATATCTAGGTAGCAGGTGATGCACAGCTCTGGAAGGAGAAAAGAGCATCACCTTTATTAATTTCTGTGGGTGGCAGAATTAATGCACTATAAATGCTGTTTCAGCAGAAAAGTGGAAGGAAGCAGAGCTGAGCTAGTGGGAAAAAGAAGAAAAAGAAACTTACTTCCGCTGTCCCAGAAACAACTCAGACATTTGCAGATACACCTCCTGCCTTTTTCTCTTGAGCTGTGGACAGCTTCTTGTACGGGGCATACACCTTATCCATTCTCAGCTAAGTGAAGCTATATGCCAACTGTTATTTTGAACTGCTGCTTCTTGCTCTGGCTGATCTCTTGTTTGATTGGAGAGAAAAAGGAGCTGAAAATCACAAATGTAAGCACTTCTTACATTTCAAACAGAATGCATTCTTAAGATCCAGTAAATTATTTGGGTTATGTTGAAGTTAAGTGTTCTTGACACTACATATTTTTAAAAGCAATGGAAGTTTCTGGCAGAGGATATTTTTGGTTTACATATGCATTATGAGACAAGGGACTTTGAGAAAAACTGAAAATACCTCAAGCCATTACTGTATTGGTAGTTTTAGAGTAGGCAGACTATAAAGCCTTGACAATGTTTTACTGTGATTCAGCAACTTTCTGCTTTTCAGCCTTAAAAGTGGTTTTCATTTAAGGCATTAAAGGTAATGCATTTTATATTCAAATGGCACTTAGTACTGTTTTGAAAATCATCATTATATTATTCTCATTGTTCTAGGATCTGGACGTGTTGACATTCCTGAACAAGGTCAGGAGCAATGTTCTGTACTGGTATTGCTTTAGTTTTGTAGTAGTGGGGGCAGAGGGGTAGACAAGACTAAGTCTGAATTCCTGCATTTTTGTCATGAAAAGACTAGCTGTCTTATTTGGTAGCTTTAAACTGCATTCTTCATTCATTCAACAGTAAGGTTTGCTGTGGTGAGATGTGAATAAATGGAGTTAACATAGCTTCTTTTAGAAATTACTGGGGGGAAGAGGCAGCTAAAGCATATTCCTATTGCATATTCATGTCATGTTATTTAGGCAGAATTATTCCAATATTGTGAACAATCTGGACAAATGTTTAGTCTTTTTCTAAGAATATTTAGCTGAAGGCCTACCAGGACTTTATGGGGGCTATAAAGGTTAAAATATACTTTATCTGAGAAGGAAGAAATTATGTTTTCAGGAAAACAATATGTTACCTTGTTGAAAACAGTTCTTTTCATAGAATCAAAAAATGATGTGGGCTGGGAGGGATCTTGGAGACCATCTTGTCCTGGGGAGGGACACCTTCCACTAGAGCAGTTTGCTCAAAGTCCCATCCAGCCTGGCCTGGAACACTTTCAGGGATGGGGCATCCACAACTTCTCTGGGCTCCCTGTACCAATGCCTCACCAACCTTTTAGTGGAGTAGAAAGAAAAGAGGAAACTTCTCTGGAGAAATTGGGAAGCTTTTCCTTGTGTCTGTGCTATTTATGAAGATATATTTATGTAACAGGGTTTTCCTCCTTTAGACCGCTAGTTGATTGTTTGGAATAGGTGAATGTTTTGGTGTGGTTTTCGTCTGTTCTGAGAATCACCTGCCTTTTAGACCTTATATAATTTTTATTGATCAAGATCCAGCTTTGTATTAGGGGGAATCCTAGAATTGTTCTGTATGCTGTCAGCAAGGTATGTACCAATGGATTTGGAGGACAGAGACACCCAGCATTTTGAAGTGATCTATCTTCTTAAAACGTTCTTGCTGAAGTTTTAAAGTTTAAAGCTATTACTACCTTTGTTGTGCTAAACTTAGTATAATCTCTTAAGATAAATTCAAGAAGGAAATGCTCAAACAACATATATTTGCTCTCTGCAATTTAGAAGAAAGCTAGACAACTGAATTGTCAGTTGTTAAGCAGCTGGAACCAAAAATAGCTGAAAAGCAGGATTTTCAGTTTGTGCAAAACCATCCTGCAAACCAGAAGTTTTAATTCTCAGGTTCTTCAGCATACTCCACTGTAATGCTGTTTTAACACCTGTTTGTTGTTCAGGAAGTTTGCAAAATACTTCTCTGGTGTACAGCACTCTTGCTCACAAGTTGTTCCTGGCTCGTGAAATGTCCAGTTAAATATGTAGTTGAGCATGGCTTTTGTTATTCACTTTTGTAGATTCTGAGTTTGGAAGAGCATAGTAAAGCTACTACAGTCTTGGCAGATAATCCATATAAAATTTGTCTGTCTTTGTTGGCTTCTGGAAATGCACAGCAGTACAGTGCAGCTGCTTGCATTTGAAAGCTGCAGGAATCTAGACCACTCTTCTCTCTTCAAATATTTGTACATAATCCATGCTCCTCATTCAAAATATAGCAAGCATCCCCAACTTAAGATGTTCATATTTGTACATGTAAGAATAAAAAAATAAATCTACAGCCTCTCTCTCTGTTAAAGCTTCTGGAGGTATGTGCTGTCAGTATTTTCCACCTCTAAACTTGACTTCTTCAAAACTAAGATTTTAGCTACTCAGTTTGTTCTTGCTGCAGAAACACTGAGGTTGTGAAGGACTGTCTTAAAGTAGCTTCATCTCCTTCTTTCCAGAGCTCTCAAGTGAGCTGTCTAGGCTAGCTGGCTGGCATAATAGTTTTTGTTGCATATTAGAGAACCTGTAAAACATGTGTGACTTGGATCACAATGTACAGCTTGAGATAAGAGTTTATATTAAGAGGAGCAGAAAACTGGGTAGGAAATGACTACTGACTACTTCTGAGTAACAGTTATTGGAGAAAGTTTAATAACCTCTTCAAATTATACCAATCCTGTTGAATAATAGTCATGCTGTTGGGCTCATGAGTTTTGTTTCTTTCCTGTATAAATGCTTAAAGTGTAGCTCTGTCAGTCACATCTCTCTCTAAACTTAATTCTGTTAGATGCAGTAAATGTGACTTTAAATTACTTCTGTTTCTTTTCCAAATGATTTCCCTGTTTTTGCTGCTGCTTGGTGGGCTGCCAGCTCAGTTCAGCAAGACTGACTGCAGCCACGAAAGAGGTTCAGTGTAATTTTTGTAGATTCAGAAAGGACTTGTGAAGAACAAATTTATGCCTTGCTATGTAAAATTAATGCAGCCAAGGTCTGACTGTACATATATGTGCTGAATCAGGTGTGCACATCAGTTTTTGAATTCTCATGAGGGGAACTCATTAGAATAATCTGTTGGTCAACTGATGATATCTAAAGAGATGAAAGAGTGGTATGTATTCCTCACTGTGGCATTTGTAGCTCTACCAATTCTGAGCCAGCTGCTGTAGAGCAATTACTGTGTAAGTTTCAGGGCAGGGGGAGTGGGGAAGTCCATTTTAATCTTTGCAAGGAGGAATTATACCTACATTTGGTAGGTTATGGAGTTTTTAAATTAGGCTTATATGCTCCAGGGTACAGGCTTGTTTTGCATGATGTTCTACTGTTGGAGCATGATTTGCCTGGGCATTAAGCCCTGGCATGAAAGACACTAGAATAGCTTGGAAATTAGGATAACAAAATAGTGACACAGTGGATGTTCATCTATGCATAGTCTTGCTTAAATGATTCCCCTGAAGAAGATGAAGCAACGTAAAGGAAACGGGCATTAAAGAGAGCAGTTAACCTCCCAAAAATGGAAACTTCAAATACAATGACAAGTTATTGAAATAAATTTCTTCTTCCTTGGTATTCAGATTGTCTGGTTTTGTCAGACAGGTGAATTTCTGATGTTTGTTTAACAGTTCCAGATAGAAATTTGTAAGTTACTTGGCAAATGTGGTGTAAGTGTCTTCAGCTCTGAGGACAGCAGTTTTCAGGCTCATTTGTCCCTAGGTGCCTGCTGGGATTTCATACTTTCTTTTCAGGGCATATAATTTTTGGCATGTTTCTCCTTCTTGACTTCTGTTGCTCATTTAAACCAGATAGACCACAGGTAATTAGTTTGGCTTCACGAAAACTGTGTAGGCTATTCCATGACAAGAACAGATCCCATGTTTTTCCCTACTTGGAGAGCAAGTACTGCAAGGGCAACAGCTGGGATGGAATATGTATATTAAGGAAGAGTGCCAACCCTCAGTGTCTTGTAAAAATTTCATTTGGTACATAAATAACATTTTGTTTCCTGATGAAAATACAGTAAGTTTTTACTTGTCAGTCTGTTAGCATTTACAGCCCCCTACTGATATGAAGCACATCGTGCAAAGCAACCACTCCCAGCTCTTTTGTATTGTGAATCTGTAGCAGTCAGTTACAATTTCCTTGCTTGTCAGGCTGGCTGGGTTTTGTCACTGTTTTCTAAATGGCTATCATAATCTGATAATTTTGTAAAGAGATTTTTGCCATTAAGAAAACTTGAACATGTTCAGTAATGCTAATAAAATCAGACAGATTTGTATTTTTAGGGTGCTTTTGGTAAAGTTTATTTAATTTTAAATAGTGATCTTTTCTGTGGACAACTAACAGACTGCCCCTGTGCTCTTTGAAAGCATCTAAATTTTACCATTCCTATCATGAAATCAGTGCAGCAGCAAAAGACAAGTGAAAAAGTAGGGTTGCAGGTTTTTATTTCTGAATTTAAATTACTATTCTGAATAGTAGATGGTGCTTCCTTTAATAGTGGAAGATGCATTATCCTAATGCAAAATAAACTATAACAGTGCGTCTTTTGATAGAAATTTGTCTAACAAACTCTTAAAATCTACCAGTGAATGAATGAATGTTACTGTAGTGTTTCCAGACTACCTGCACCATTCTCCCTAATGTATAGCCCAGGCTTGCTATAGAAATTGTCTTGGGGCATTCAGGCTGTTCCAGCTCATTAGAAATGAACTGCTAAGTTGTCATGTTTTCATTAACATTCCTCTTTTTTCATTTGCTCATTCCTTCATGATTTTTATCTCTTGGGATGATGTTTCTCTGACTTATTAACAGTAAGGTAGTCTTTCATATTATATGAGCAAAATGTAATTTGGAGATGCTAAGAAGATAAGGGTTAGTTGGGAGGGGAAGGATCCTCCTGCTTTTGTCTCTGTCTTCATCTGTTTAGTGTGTGAAATTGGGAGAGTGTTCTAAGAGTAGAACCAGATGAAAAGCCACAACAGAAAGAGTGTATGTGAGAAGTAATGATTGTCTTTCTGTTTGATTTCCAGTTGCCTTTCATTTTTTTATTTCTATTGTAAGAGGCATGCTATTTTCATAGAGATGGTTTAAAAAAAAATAAAAATTAAATTACACTAACTTGGAATTTTTGGTTTTGGTTTTGCAATGTACAGTCCCTGAGGCACTGGAATGGGTTGCCCAGGGAAGTTGTGAATGCTCCATCCCTGGCCGTGTTCAAGGCCAGGTTGGACATAGCCTTGGGTGATATGGTTTAGTGGGAGGTGTCCCTGCCCATGACAGGGTGGTTGGAACTAGATGATCTTAAGGTCCTTTCCAGCCCTAACTATTCTATGATTTATTGATCTGGGTTTGTAGGCCACAAAATCAGATACTGTGCTTAAACTCTGATTTGGATAATATAATTGCATCCAGTTCTTCAGCTCTTGCAATTTGTTGTCCTTACAGAGGAAAAAGAATGCTGTATTAGAATTGCTTGTGAACATACTTGAATACTAAGCATTCGTATTTTCTGAAATGCTTAATGAGTAATATGCATCTCTGTAAAAGCCTTGATATGTTGTTGTCTGCAAGGATGTGCTCACTTTGGGAAAGAGGTCAGAGATGGAGATCATGCTGTGCTTTGTAAAATCTCCAGTCAGCTGCATGGAGTTCAGCCCCTTACAATGTAGGGTATTTATTTTCATCTCTCTGAGAATCATGGGGTTTATTTCGGTTAATCACTTGATATGGTTACATTCTTTTTTTAACAGCAGGGATTAAATCTGTAATTATTGTTTGTGGCTTTGAATAGCAGCCTTGTGTCAAGATCCTGTTGTTGACTTGCCTGCTTCTTCCAATACTGTTGCAGACAGGTCTTACTACTTCATTTTTAGCACAATTCCTGAGGTAACAAACTGTCTGTAAGCTTTATCTCTTCTGTTCTTCATCTCTCTGCAAAAGCTTTTTTAGCATTTGACCATTTTCAAACAAATTGACATAGGTATAGAGTTTTAATAGTCAGGTCCTTGCTACTTCATAAAAATAGGCAGCTGGACAGGTGAAGATGACCCATCTTTTTTCCCCAAGATCCAGCAGTGAGCAGGACTTGTAAATGGAACATAAGACACCAGAGATTCTAGTTGCAAAGCATCCATTGGAACCAGGATCCACATAGAGCTGTTTTCTGAATACTGATAGTAGAGCATTACTTCAGTGAGCTGTTGTCCTTACAGAGTTTTTGAGAACATAAAAAGAGATAGCGTAGCTACAAAACTGCCAAGAGGATTTTTCTGGGAAAGAAAATGGTTTCAGATCTAGTTTGTTTATGCATTTGGCTACTTCATTATCAATTCCTATTACCGTGTGATGCACAGGGTAGAGATTTTAGTTCTTTCTTCTGTTTGCTGTAAAACAGACTGCATGTAGGTAGAAACAGTGAATTCTTATTCAGTGATTGTGCTTTAACTGAATTCACTGGTCTGTGTTCATGAAATGCGATAGCATTATACTTTAATGCTCCTAACTGGAAGGAGCTATAAAAACCAATAATACATCATGGTGAAGAAAGATGGGAGAAGGGAAGATTTACAAACAGTTGCTTTACAGCAAAAATGGAGAATTATACACCACAAGAAAATTAGGTCATTACTGAGAAGATGACTTCTGAAATAGATATATACAGGAAACAGAAAATCAATCAGCTTTCCATTATGAAGGACTGTTGAACAACATGAGGATACAGAAAATTTCTCATTTATAAGGGAAGGAGAATGTGAGGTAACTGAACAAGAATGCAGTTCAAACTTACAGGGAATAGAAGTCAGTTACAAGACTTCTTTTTTTCTTATTTTGAGTGCATCATAGTGAGACAAGATGTAATTGAGAATGTAGATTCATTTGAAAGTAAGTGAACACAGCTTGTGTGCTTGAAGTGTTTTTTCCAGCCTTTCAGTATGAAAGACTACAAAGTCAAAACCTTACAGCAATACTTACCAGTAAATCACTAATGGGAATTTCAATACATACGACCGCATACTATTTGGAAGATTCAGGTAATAGACATTCTAGGCTATATACTAGAAGCAAACTCCTCTGCAGTTATTCTAGATGTGAAAGAAGAGAATGGTAGAAAGGGACTATGAAACTCTAAGCTTTGTATACAGAAATACCAAAGTAAGCATGTGATTTCTTCAAGTCTGTGGTGTTGTCCCTATAATAGTTTCTGTATGTAAATGTAGAAGCATGCCATAGGAAAATACTGACAATTTGTCAGTAATATGTGCATATAAGATTTTCACTTCCAAGGGAATATTTTTTCTGTCTTCCTGTGTTGTCTAGCAGGAATTTGGGTCAGGAGCCTAAAAATGGAAATGGCAAATCTCTTAACAAAGTAGAGAGACTTCTTGGTCAAGTTAAAAGTGACATAGCTAAGAATGGGAAGATACTAATACTGGGCTTGATAAACAAGGCCTCAGCAGGAAAATTTCTATTTTATCCAAGAAAGTGCACCTCTTCAAAACATATGATGGAAGCTTTGTCCAGGAAATGGGCTGGTCTATAACAAAAGTGCTGATGGGTCTTTTTTTTTTTTTTTTTTTTTTTTTTTTTTTTTTTAAATCAGTAACTCAGTGGTTCCTACAAAGAGACAGGAAAGATAGAATCATAGAATAGTTAGGGTGGAAAAGACTTTAAGATCATCTAGTTCCAAAACCCCTGCTCTGGGCAAGGACACCTCACACTAAACCAGATCACCCAACACTCTGTCAAACCCAGCCTTGAACACTGCCAGGGATTGAGCAACCCATTCCAGTGCCTTACCAGCCTAACAGTAAAGAACTTCTTCCTTATATCCAACCTAAACTTCTCCTGTTTAAGTTTGAACTCATTACCCCTTGTCCTCTCACTACAGTCCCTAATGAAGAGTCCCTCCCCAGCATCCCTACAGGACCCCTTCAGATACTGGAAGG
>JAOEHX010057808.1:0-36280 GCA_025448015.1 Bolborhynchus lineola
CCCTGGCAGAGCATGAGACTCAGAAAGTCCTTGGCCAGACCAAAACATTCTAAGCAGTAACCAAAACATTGGTGTTACATCACTGTTCCCAAGCTGAAAGCCAAGGAAAAAAAAAAACCAAAAAAAAAAAACACAGCTCCGCACCAACTACCAAGAAGGAAAAAGCGATTGCTACTGCTGAACCCAGAACAGACATTGAAAAAAAATGGGGGATGTGCATTTTGCAAATTCATGATTCTTTTTTGTAGGCTATGAGTCTCTCTCAACACTGAAAGTTGTGAAGTTAGGAGCCCTGAGGATCAGGTACCAATTTGTATCAAATCTGTTTCACCAAGTCTGTCCAAGTTGAGCAGGTTGCTCCTACACTCCTAGCATTGCAGCCTTCCAGGAGCTGTTGTAAAACAGAAATTTCAGTCTTGGAGATGATCTAAATTATTCTAGAGAAACTGCTCAGTGGCTTATGGATAAAGATTCTGTAAAGGTTGATCTGGTACTCAATTCTATGTCAACATCCACTCAGATGCATTCACTTAGCCCATAAAATGAGTACATTAATACCCTTTTCCAGTTAACGTACTATATAGGATACTGCATAGGACAGTCATGCCACTTTGCAGGACTTCACACTAACTTAAACACTGTTGAAATACATACAGGTAATACCTTTCCTTCAAAAAATTATATGGCTTATCTGTCATTGCAGTACAGAAAAATTTATTATCTGTAGAAAAACTTCTCACCTCAATTAGTCTACAGGCAACTTATAATGCTGTTTTTACTCAGAAAGCAATTTCCCTGTCTGAATCTCTCTAAATAAGAAGCATGACAGTATTTAGTACAACTCAATATGCATGTTATTCACTTATTTGTTGATAATTTTTACTTATATTTATAGGCTATAATGTCCCCTTGAACGGTAGGAATTACATTACTTAACAAAGGAAGGGAGGAGAGGCATAATACTGAACTAATGGAGAAAAAAAGTAAATATTTGGCCTGCTTGTTACTTGTTTATCCAAGGTATAGTTTTAGTAATATGAGTATAAATACTGCTTGCTGATAAACCAACAGATGCATTAATTCATACACAATAGCTTGTACACTGATGCCTTTGTCTCCCCACTAGCAAAATGATAAACACATCAACTGATTGCCTTAACATAAAATATCATCATATCCTAAATGTACATCAAAGTGCTATGTGAAGAAAGTTTGCTTGAACCTACAACAAGCTAAATACTCAAGTCATGCGCTAAATTGGTAAGATATGGAGAATAAATAGAAAGTGAGCCAGGCTCAAAGTCTCATGATTATGAACAAAAAATTCAACCAGCAGCCAATTAAC
Organism: Bolborhynchus lineola; assembly: GCA_025448015.1. Classification (NCBI taxonomy): domain Eukaryota; kingdom Metazoa; phylum Chordata; class Aves; order Psittaciformes; family Psittacidae; genus Bolborhynchus; species Bolborhynchus lineola. The sequence goes on from JAOEHX010057808.1 coordinate 1,346, forward strand.
AGTAGTTGTTCAGGAATCAAAGCGTGGCCAAAACTATTTAATGTCATAATTAATGACCAGAATGATAGATTGCATGTAGTCGCATCAAGTGGGCAGCAGGGCTGCTGTATAAAGTAACCTGGACAGGCTGAAGAAATGGGCTGACAGGACTCTCACAGCATTAAGCAACAGCACTGTGGGAGGAATAATGCCTTTCACCAGTATATGCTCAGGGCCAACCACCTGTAAAGCAGCTTTGCAGAAAAGGACCTGAAAAGGACCTTTCAAAACTTGACTAGACAAGGCCTTTATCAATGTGATCAAACTGAACCTGCTTTAAGCGGGGCTTTGGGTCAGAGGTCTCACATGAATGTATGTTCCTGGCATTCATGAAGTTATATCTCACATTTCGCTGCCAGCCATCTTTGACAAAACAAAAGTGCAGCTCCAGCTGCGGACAATGCTCAGTGTTGCTTGGCGGCTTTCTACTACAGTTATTCTTCATGCACAAAGCTACATGTTCTTACTACATGTAGTATGTTATTTTGGATTTTTCTTTTGAGACTATATTTTTTAGAAATCCATTTCTTGCAGTATGTCTTGGACATCAGTTACATCTTTACTATGCTTATTTTTACTCTAATAAAAACAATTACAATACATCATCAATATGAATACAGTAACTTACAATTCCAGATTAGTCAATTTTGTATTTCTGTCTTTTTTCTGAATATACTTCTTAACAATTACATCCTTTTCATACAGCTAAACTAAGGAAGAAATTTTTAAAGATGTGTTTGGCTTATTCTTCTTCCTTACCAAAAGCCCAACACTTTTGCACTTTCTAAGAATAATTTAAGTGTAAGTGAAGTTGTTTCTTATTCACAAATATGACAGAAAAGTATAGAAAAGACTGAGAACATTCTGACATTCTCAGAGAACAAAAGTAATCTGGCTTCCTGTAAAAAGTGTTAAATTTATGTCATTCATGGGTAAAAGCAGAAACAGAAAAAAAGTGGATTTCCTGTATTTTCAGATTCACTTTATTTCTTATCTAATCACTCTCTTTCATACTTACTTAACATTGTCATCTCTTAAGCAATGCATTCCTCATCTCACATGTCCCTCCCTTTAGGCATACCATGTATGAATGGCTGATTCTAGTATGTTAGAAATATATAGCGTAAGAAAAATCTTAGAAGAACACTCAGATCACTGAGGCTTGTCACTTTTACCATTATATTTCCTGAGGACATTACTGAGGATAGCTGCTTTTTAAACAGCCTGTTGTCTTTGTGCAGCAGCTCTGCCAGGCAGGTGATTCTAAATACTTCTGGAGAATCAAAAAAACACCATATTTCTCTCATGTTTAAGACTAATAGTTGTTGTCTCTTGGCCTCACACATTCAAGTCACACACCTTCACCAGGTAATACAAGCATATAATGGCATATTTTTCTCTACATGCACTCCTGGCTGTCAGAGTCAGAAAGGAACTCATGTTCTGAAAACTGATAGAAATGGTAATCTTAAACAAAGCTCTAACAGTATTCTTAATTAAAGAAAAATCTTCCTACATTTCTTTACACAAATAACTAAAATCTGATTTATGTGGATACTGTTTGAACTGTAAAAGTCTGTATTGAAATACTGGTTACGTCCCAACACTAACAGCTAGAATTTCTATGTTATGAGTATTTATCTCTATGTGCTTTTTATATATGAAGGTTACCCTGTTATTTAAGATTTCCTAATAATATCCTAAAATGTTCTGGATTAATCTTTATGTCTCAAGTTAGCTGATACTAGCATTTTGACCAAGAATTCAGTTTTGCAGAGAACTCTCAGGGCTGTTCAGCCTGGAAAAGAGAAGGCTGCTTGGAGATCTCAGAGCAGCCTTCCTGTATCTGAAGGAGGCCTATAGGGATGCTGGGGAGGGACCCTTCATTAGGGACTGTAGCGATAGGATAAGGGGTAACGGGTTGAAACTTAAACAGAGGAAGCTTAGATTGGATATGAGGAAGAAATTCTTTACTGTAAGGGTGGTGAGGCACTGGAATGGGTTGCCCGGGGAAGTTGTGAATGCTCCATCCCTGGCAATGTTCAAGGCCAGGTTGGACATAGCCTTGGATGGCATGGTTTAGTGTGAGGTGTCCCTGCCCATGGCAGGGGGGTTGGAACTAGATGATGTTCAGGTCCTTTCCAACCCTAACTATTCTATGATTCTATGGTTAACCAGAGCATCTTTAAGAGCAAAAGGGATTGTCTTTGAACAGCCCTTAAGCTTTTTCATCAGAGCATACTCTTTAACTCTCATTATGTTGACTCAACTTCACAACGGTACTAAAATCCACCTACATATAATTTTTAAGTAATACCTGTTTTGTATATAAAATACATTAACATAGGCTGCTGCATTTCCTAATCATCCAAAAATATCTGAATTCCTGACATTTCCCCAGGATGTGCACATGTGTTACTCATTTTAGTAGACTAATATATACCCAGGCTCATCCTATCTACTAATTTCCAGAAGGAGTTCCTTTCTGAAGCCAACATTTTCTAGCAGCTAGGAAGGAAGATTGATCCCACTTACATCTTACAGCTGGAAAAAATCAAATAATATTATAATCTATATTTATTTAGACATCCTGGAATGCATATATAATAAAAACTGTTGATAGTATGTAAACTATAGTTTATTTAAATATAAATAAATTATGTAAACTGCATATCCTAAATTTTGGACCACATGCAGGAACAATCAGTAATATAAAAAACTTATTGGTGGAGCACAGGTATGATAAACATAAGAATAAAACAAAATTTCCAGTGTGGTAAAGTCAATTTTGAAGAAACACAATAAAGGCATATACAGGAATATATCTTCTGAAGAAAATAATAGTTTTCTGTACAAATCTGGCTTTAAATGAACTTTTCTACATGTTCCTCTAGCCTGATTTAAGGTCTGACTAAAAGATCTAAGCATCAGATTCTTGAGACTATTTGATTGCAAAACATTTTACCTTTATTATATTACTGCTAGTAGTCACAAAGATATTAATTGCTCTAGTGTGAAATATGAAAAAGTCATTCTTCTAATTATAGTTATAACAAAATAGAATCTTATTAAATTAACAGCATTTAAATGCAGAACAATTTCCATGATTAACTGCTCTGTAATACTCCCTGGACACTGGATCATTGCTGGACTCATCATCATCACATAGCAATAAATAGGCAACTAGGTTACTAAATATGACCAAAATCTGATTTAGAAAGGAGCAGTTGATCAGAAGTTAGCAACCTAAGCCAAACTGTCTTTTTCCTGCTTTATTTTAAATTTGTTTCCTGAGGATACATGATTTCTGTAATAATTTAATTGAATAGTTTCCAGTAATTTTTAACCCCTGAATGATTTCAGCAAATCTAAAAAAAGGGCAAAGGCCTCAAAGACATGGTTCTACAAGTCTCCTAACAATTACTGGTTGAATAGAAGAGAAAGACTTGCTAAAAGAAAATCAGTGAAATTTCCACTTTCATCTTACTTGGCAGCAGCCAAGTGATCTATCAGTAGGCAGACAGCTGTAGACTAGTCACCATAGGAAGATGGGACAGTCTTACAGCACATGGAAGTAGGGAGTGAGAGGTTCACAGTTATGCATGGGAATCATAGGAACTGCATATACTATGTGAGGCTGGGAATACAGAAGGCACCTTGCTAGAGTATAAATTCTGGCAGAAAATGAACAGCAAATACTTTTGCACTAAATTAGCTAAAGAGTTATACGAAAAAGGGAGAGTAAACACCTCACTGGCACAGAACAGAGCTAATGACTGCTTCTGGGTTGTGAGCTTATATTTTCAGAGTTAACTGGAATATCCCCATACAACATTCATATTTAGACATGGCTATGTACTTTTCATACAATGACATTGTAAAAAGTGAGGCCAAATTAATTATGAATATACATAATTTCACAATTTATCTATCATAGAATCATAGAATAGTGATGGTTGGAAAGGACCTGAAGATCATCAAGTTCCAACCCCCCTGCCATGGGCAGGGACACCTCACATTAAACCATGTCACCCAAAGCTCAGTCCAACCTGGCCTTGAACACCGCCAGGGATGGAGCATTCACAACTTCCCTGGCCAACCCATTCCAGTGCCTCAACAACCTCCACAGTAAAGAACTTACTCCTTATATCCAATCTAAGCTTCCTCTGTTTAAGTTTGAACCTGCTACCCCTTGTCGCATCACTATAGTCCCTAATGAAGAGTCCTTTCCCAGCATCCCTATAGACCCCCTTCAGATACTGGAAGGCGGCTATGAGGTCTCCATGAAGCCTTCTCTTCTCCAGGATGAACAGCCCCAACTTTCTCAGCCTATCTTCATACAGGAGGTGTTCCAGTCCCATGATCACCCTTGTGGCCCTCCTCTGGACTTGCTCCAACAGTTCCATGTCCTTTTTATGTTGAGGACACCAGAACTGCACACAATACTCCAAGTGAGGTCTCATGAAAGCAGAGTAAAGGGACAGAATCACCTCCCTCGACCTGCTGGTCAGGCTCCTTTTGATGCAGCCCAGGATGCGGTTGGCTTTCTGGGCTGCAAGCACACACTGCCAGCTCATGTTCATTTTTGCATCGACCAACACCCCCAAGTCCTTCTCCACAGGGCTGCTCTCAATCTCTTCCCTGCCCAACCTGTAGCTGTGCCTGGGATTCCTCCGACCCAGGTGTAGGACCTTGCACTTGGCATGGTTAAACATCATAAGGTTGGCATCAGCTCACCTCACAAGTGTGTCAAGGTCCCTCTAGATGGCATTCCTTCTCTCCAGCATATCAACCAAACCACACAGCTTGGTGTGATCGGCAAACTTGATATATAATATATACTATATACTCTACAATGACAGTCTATATACTGCCATGAAATAACCAAGCCTCAACAATCAAGCTTTATAAAAAATGTTTTGAACTATGACTTGTATACAAGTTCTGCTTTACTCTGAAGAACTGAGATGTATCAAATACCAAAATCTACAAATGAAGTACCAGGGAAATTTTCTACTTGTAAAATTAGACCAGACAAACAATAACTAAAGATCTTCTACACACTGTCCAGAGTGTAATCATTAGCACTTAATGTTTAAAACCTGCCAGTGGAAGCTTCTGCCTAGTGCGATGCTCTTGATGCAATCAGAATCTATTAATCAACAAAACAAAACCTGCAGAATCCATTAATTTTAAACAAGACTAAATGGAACTAATAGAAGAAAACTATTCAAAAAATTCTGATGTAACTCAAGGCTGATAAAAGTGTCATCAGCAGATAGAACATTTTCTATCAGATTATGGAACTGCATTTATGAGAAAGATATTGGGGCCCTCAGCCATCAGCTAAGTAGATCCATCAGTGATAAAACTAACATGAACTGAGAGATGCCTATTACTGAAAAGCAAAAAGCTTCCCAGGCAGAGCATTGTCTGTCAGCTCACATTAAATAGATAGTTCATTTGTAACTGGACTCTTTAAAGAAAGGAAATTTACATTGATGAGAAAAAAATAAATCCATATTGTATACGATGCACTTAAGTCATTGATAAGCAAAATGTATTTGAGGTTTCAGGATATGCTCCTGCTAAATTCACAACTCCTTGTAACTTCTGAGTGTTTTGCAAGTAGAGTTTTTCAGCTGTTTCCTATTCCAGAGATTATTATTGTAATGTATTTCAGAACTGCCATCATCAGACTGATAAAATTATGCAGCAATGTTTCATATCCTTCCTCCTAGAGTTTTTGATATTTTGGAAAAGTGTAGCTCTGTTGACAATTTTTTTGAAAGTCACCTGTATTTAGAATGAATACAGAAAAAAACCCCACAGTAAATTCATATAAGCAGATATATTTTAAACCTCTATTTCTAAGTTTTAAATAGGTTTTTGAAGAGTTTTTAAGGGGGATAAATCCTGTATACCTTACTCCACATGTGTATCTAATGAACACTGATTAATCAGATCCAGAAAGCTATGATCTTTTAAATATATACAATAAAGCATGTTTCTAAATAAAAAAAATAATAAAAGCATCAATCAGATGTGCTTCCCAGCACGTTCTCAAATCAAGTACTCATAAAATTAGAGTCAGATTCAAAACTTGCAAGCATGGTAATGGAGAAAAAGTAACTAACCAAAAGAAAGTCTGCAGTTTGGCTGAGGTTCAGCCTGTCCCAAGGGTTATACACTTGATATATATGCAGTTTTGGTTAGCACTTCCCTTGAATTCAATTCTGAATGTGACAAGCCACAGTAAGTCTCATTTAGCATTCCATCTAATAAGGAAATTGAAGAGAAATTTAACTGAAAATCATGGCATACAAAGAAAAAAGAAGAAAAATAATGAAGTTATTTCTATTGCTGCAATATTCTCATATTATTATATTAATTCATGATGCTAATATGGCCTATTTTAGATCATCTATACTTTTGTTCTGTATTGCTAACATATAGCTACCATTCCTTTGCAAAGGGTTTAATTGCACTCATTGAGAAGGAGCAAAAAACCAATGCTGTAGTCATAACTGTGGCATAGGAATCCTGTGTAAGAAAAGATAAAGCAAATGTTTGTACTCTACAGGTCTTTCTCTAGGAGGAATAGTTTCTGCTAAAATGATACATGTTAAAACATATCTTTGAAATTTTGCTTTGTCAAATGAGTATTCATTAAATGTGAAATGATGTTTGGTACTTTTCAATGTTAATTCTCGCAATTATTAGAATCCTTTCAAATGTATAGAATATAACTTTAACATCTTACATTTCTTCATTTTTTGAAAGAAATATTAACACAGGTAGAGTTGTGCCAATATACATTTCTGCCTGCCAGTCATTTTAATATCCAAAACTTTCAAATCAAAATAAAAGAGGCCAGTTCTTGGAAACTGATACTTAGGGATCCATCTGTCTCTGAGTTCACAAGAAACATAGGATATTTTTTCTATTTTAACTATTTCAGATGCTGCATTTGTTCGAAGATATGCCTTACCTTTTGTCTTTCCAATACTTAGGAAGAATTATATAGTGATAGATGCAATGACAATTCTGTGGAACATAAAACCAAATATACTTTATTTAAGGCTGTGTTTCAAAGGCTTTGTTTTTACATCTTTTTGAGGAACAGAGAAAATGGTCATTTCTATAAAACTTTTAATGAGCCATATTACTGCTTGTCTAAATTTTACATAATGCCTATTGCCAGAGAGACTTTTTTTTCCCCTGGAGCTTTGTGATCTCTGTTATTGTTTATAAATCTTCGCATTCAAACAGTGTAATGCATTTCTTGGGGGATGTACCTATAGCTACCAGCTCATTATGTTCCGTAGGGGCTCATGCAATATCTGAGTCCAGATTATAATATTCTTCTTGATCTTGAGCTAATCTACAAAGGAAAATACAATTACATTCAGAAGACTTTTAAATAAATTGTCAGCTGAATTCAGAATTGCTACAAAACTCCAGCTGCTGTGTCAAATCAATGTGCATCCAGTGAGCTGGACAGAAATTAACTTCTTCGTAATGGTCATATTAGGATATTCTAAAATTATTCCAGCATATATTTTTCATATATGCATGTGAGAACATTCAGTTTTATATCAATATCAACAATTAATTTAATTAGGATATGGGGAGATCTATCCACAGGTCAACAACAGTGAGAAAAAGCTTAAGTTTTGACTATCTGTAAAGTACAGAGAAAGAAATGAAACAAAACCAAAATAGGTATGTATGGAAGCAGCCAAAGTCATGCTGTGCTGGATTAAATCTTTTAACATGTTACCTTTTGTTGTTGTCTACCATGAGAACAATGTCATTTAATTGTGTGATCAAAATCACACACATATTGAAATATACATTCAAAAATGACCACAGAATAAGCCACATATGACAAGAGTATTCCTTTGTCATCCATCTCTTACTCAGTGTTTAATTGAAAAAAATCTTCACTGGCTTCAATATTCTAGCTGTGCCATCTCTGCGTTTCATCTGAAAACAATGAAAAACTGAAAAATATTGGTGAACACAAACACTTCCCAAACTGCCTTCTCCCCATGAATTTGAATACTAGTTGGATTTCACAAACAACTTCTTATTTCACTGAAAACCAACATGATTTTCAAATCATTCATATGCTGAAATTGTACATACTCTGAGGAAACCTGGGTGGATTGTCGTTGACATCAGTGAGTGTGATATTTACAGTTGTTGACCCCGACAGCCCTCCGACCTGCCCAGCCATATCTTTGGCTTGAATGACAACAGAATAATGCTCTCTGGCTTCCCTGTCCATGTTATGCAAGGCAGTCCTGATCACTCCTGTGGTGGAAAGAGAACAAACAGAAGAAAGATCAGGTTTAGCTTGTTTGAACAAGAAGAAAGGCTGTGCATAACCTTTCTTTTCGGGAAAGTGGATCATGGCAGATTTTCTGGAAGCACAAAGATTTTCTAAAATCAACATAAGCTAGTTTTGTTGTTTGTGTCTTACATACATGTATGTAAATATGTAAGTATATAAAAAAAACCCATGCCAGATGCTGTTAAACAATCAACTTGATTGAGGATATGAAGAAATTAAAATCATATGTTAAACCAACTAAAATAATATAATTAGTCCAAATATAACATTCCTAACAAGAATGCACATTTCTAAGGTTCCAGTGTTTTCTCATACATTATAACTGATTAAATAGCTGCTTAACACTAATGGGAACTCTTAGCCCATTGAAGAAGGCACAAATTCCTTTTTAAGAAAAGGTAATTTCTAGATTAAAATATGACATACCTATTAAAACTACCCAAATGCTAAACTTTCTTATCTGACAAATCTCAAAAAACCTATACTTTCTTATTTGATATGTTAATCATACACATTCATGTTCATAAGTGTAACTTACCTAACATTTATCTGCAAAGTGGAAGATAAGCTATTATTGTTTTTATTACAGTACAAAGAGAAAATCAAAACTAAGTGATCCTAAAATTCTATTAATTTTTATTCATCACCATCAGAATTGTTTTTAACATGTAATCAATTATACTTGCAGAAGCAAAGATTACAGCCAAGAAGGAACAATCAACTCTGTGTGCTCAGTTTCAGTTATGGGGCATTTCTCATTGATAGTGATGTCTGTAAATTAGGCCTGGCTACTTCCTTTGATCACAGTCTGACAGAAACCTCATGGAGTTCAATAAAGGGAAACATCAAGTCATGTGTCAGGGAACCAGTAAGTGAGGTGGACAGAGCAGCTGTGAAGCAGCTTTTCAGAAAAGGACCTAGGGGGTCCTCAATTTGGACATCAGCTGGCAAAGTGCCCTTGCATCAAAGAAGGTCAACAGTATTCCAGGACACAGTATGAAAAGTCTTGCCAGTGTGTCAAAGGAATGGGATCCTTCTCCTCTGCTCACCACTAACAAGGCCGCATCTGGAATGCTGGTTCCAGTTGTGGGCTTACCAGCACGGTGAGAACAGAAGACATTCACAGACTGGAGTGAGTTACGTAGAAGTAAATAAATATGTGACATGCCAAAGTTATTAACATTGAATTTTAAAAAACTCTAAGACTTTAGCATAACTTAGTTTTGGACTCTTAAGCCAAGTGCCTTTTATAACTGCTAATAAAATATACCACAGCATGATTGCTTGTTGCTTCTGAGTAAATTTTAAACATGCAATAGCCATTAACACAAAGACAGCCTGCTGTACAGCATGATTCTCAAGGTTTTTGATTCCCACAACCTTAGACCACATAAAAAGTTATTTCTAGAACACTAGTTTTCTTTTACTTTAGAATTACTTTCTTTGCATAAACCATTTAGCCCTTATTACATACAAAATGGAAATTTTCAGGTAGCTTATACCATTGTTTCTGTTCTATTGTGAAAACAAATCACACACATATAATTAGAATTATCCACAAAGAATAGTATTTTAAAACACCCATGAAGTTTCAGAATTACTTTAACACAGTTTTGCATTGTAAGTTCCTTTTGATCAGAAGTGTGGATTCTGGACAAATTAGCTAAAAATAGTATATCAGTCTGCTTTAATTGACCAATGTCTTTTTCCTTTAAATGATACAGTTAGGAACAGAATTTCACACACACACACACATCCCAATTTCACCATGAAGCACTAAAATTATTACAATTTATTCATACTATAACAGGAAGCTATGGTGACGTTTGGCTAAATGCAGTTTCATCAACCATATCCTGGGCTGCATCAAAAGGAGCATGACCAGCAGGTCAAAGGAGGTGATCCTGCCCCTCTACTCTGCTTTCATGAGACCTCACTTGGAGTACTGTGTGCAGTTCTGGTGTCTTCAACATAAAAAGGACATGGAACTGCTGGAACAAGTCCAGAGGAGAGCCACGAGGATGATCAGGGGACTGGAGGAACTCCCTTATGAAGACAGGCTGAGAAAGCTGGGGCTGTTCATCCTAAAGAAGAGAAGGCTGCGTGGAGACCTCATTGCCGCCTTCCAGTATCTGAAGGGGGTCTATCAGGATGCTGGAGAGGAACTCTTCATTATGGACTGTAGTGACAGGACAAGGGGTAATGGGTTCAAACTTCAGCAAGTAAAGTTTAGACTGGAAATAAGGAAGAAGTTCTTTACCGTAAGGGTGGTGAGGCACTGGAATGGGTTGTTCAAGGAAGTTGTGAATGCTCCACCCCTGGCGGTGTTCAAGGCCAGGTTGGACAGAGCCTTGGGTGACATGGTTTAATGTGAGGTGTCCCTGCCCGTGGCAGGGGGTTTGGAACTTGATGATCTTCAGGTCCTTTCCAACCCTCACTATTCTATTCTGTGATTCTTTGAAAATATAGTCCGCAAAATCTGGTACCAGTGCTCTGAAAATTCATTTTAGGAAATGGGAAGGTAAAAAAGTATTCAAATTGAAAATGGCCTGCTTTAACATTTTTCAAATAAATTGTTTCTGGTTTTCACTGTAAAACCAAATTTGTTGGAATATTTTAAGTGTATGTAAATAAATGGAGGGAGTATGTGACTTATAAACTTTTCCATTTCAATTTGAAGCAGATCATATTTCACATTGTGGAATATCTGTATTCTGTACAATCGTCATAAATACCCTAGTCACACTTTTAAACTAACTTAAAGAGAAAACCCTATATTAGTTACTTTCCTCTTCCTTTTTGCTTCAAGTGGTATGGTAATGAATCAGTGCTTGCAGACAGTTACTAAGGATTTGTGGATGACTAATCATTTGATCTCTCCCACTTGCATCAGAGTTCTCTTTTCTGATAACAAAACAAATGAAAATGAGCAGGTTTTCAAGTCCAAAAACCTATAACCAAAGTTGAGTAGGATAAGCTGGCTTTGTGCTGAAAGACAGGAGATTCTTTCATACATCCTAAAATTAGATCATCAATATGAGGTATGCAACTATGACACAGACATTAATGTTCTATCCTTGCCACTGGCATTTTCACCAACTGCACTGGCAGTATACTGTTAAAATCATACAACATTCCAAAGTTCTGTATTGAGCACTAAAAGTGTAAGGGGAACTTTCTTGGTTGCCTTTTCTGATAAGATAATATGAAATGCTCCAGCAGTTGCTTTTAAAGTAGGAATTGTGCTTGAGTATCTTCCATATACTTGGCAGGGGCTCCGACACATCCCACAAGAAGACAGGAAGTTAACATTAAGGAATACATCTCTCTGTCTAAAACGGTGAGGAAAGAAACTGTAAAAGAAAACTGTTACAGGCTTTTAAAATCTAAACTCAGCCTTAATTTCACCTCAAAATTGTTAGGCAGCACTGCGACCCTGTTAACTGACTATTTGTCAGCTATGTTTCCAGTATTTATTCACCTGTATTAAGAAAGCAAAAGCAAAAAAAAAAAAAAAAAAAAAAAAAAAGCAGGCATCACTATGGCAACACCCCACCAGTTTTCTGGTGTTGGGCAAAGAATTTTCAACAGAAATGTGACTGCTATGTCAAAAATCACATATAACACGGGTCTAAATCTATTCAAGTCTAAATCGCAACAATTCGGGGATTTTCTTGTTTGTTTGTCTGTTTTTGGTTGTTTTTTTATTTTTTTTTTTCTCCTGATAATTTCTACATATGGAAAACATATTTTATAATTTGAATTTATCTTCCCTGACCACAGATGATGAGAAACTTTACTACAGTTCAGGTGAGATTTTATCACCACCTTTTCTAATGACATCCTTTTTTTATTCTCCCCCCTCTCCCCAGATTTACATCATGCTGGTGATTCATCCATGATTGACTAATATACCCAGATTATTCTCCTCCAATGACACCTCCTATTTAATGAGACAAGAGTTACTGTGGAATTACAAAATATCTTGAGTTAGAAGGGATCAAGTCCAACTCCCTGCTCTCACAGGACTAATTAAAACTAAGCATCATCCTGATAGTCTTATAATTAGTCCTGCAACATGCCTTTTACTATATAATATTATTAAATGACATTATGTTCTTCTTGCTTTTGCCCTCAGACATAATCTATTTCCTCTGTACTGACAATTCCTCACAACCTTTTGCAATCAGGATACTTCTTCACAATGATCCTATATTTATCCTCAAAATATCAGACAAAATTGACTGAGAACACTGAGATGAAAGAAGGATATGCCTACTACTGTTGATACTAATTTTCTTTCCTTTTCCCCAAAGCCTCTTTATTTGAGAAAGTTCTGAAAATAGGTTTATTTTTGGCAAGTTGTACTTCCTTCTCCACTCAGGCTCTCTGAAATCATTCCTGATAGTGAACTGTAGTCAAACCCTTATTTTTTTCAAGGTTTTCTTTAAGATACTTCTATGCGCTGTGTCATCTGACAATGTGTTATGTTTTCTTTTTTAGCACTCTGTGAAGAACTCTTCTATTTGCACAGAAGAAGAGCTAAAAAGGAAGGCTCAACTGTAACTGACACTAAAAATGGTGACTTTTTAATTCAAGAGCAGGCAATTATTTAGAAAATGTCTTCCATAGCCAAGTGTCTATCTGTTTACTGAAATATTTAGCTATGTACTTACCTGACAGTCTAGTACACTTAAAGTAATTTATCTTTTCACTTATACAAAATAAGAATTCAGTTTGGATTCAGTAACCAGTGCAGAATTTTAGTCAGCTTTATCGTATAAACTATTCCTGCATGAAGTGTGGATGGAACCTTCCCAGAATAAATCATGGTTCATTTTAACATTTTGAGCTCAAAGGTTTTCTATCTAGTGGAAAAAAACCAAAATCAAACCAAAATCCCAAAACATCTTCACTTTAGTGACAAACTAGTTCATCATGGGCAAGTTAATCTTTTTTTGTTTGGCAAATATCCATTCTATTGCTGGATCGTGAGCCTGGTCAATAGAGATTTTATGAAGGGTCCAGAGGTCATACTAGATCACCCATATTCTAGATTTTTGTTTGTCTGTCTTATCATGATAGCAACCACTAAATGGTTCAAACACAATTTAAAATACCTATTTAGCAACTAATTAAATGTGTGATTTTACTAATTACTGAGGGAAGTAAACTGTTGCAGGTGGTAATTTCATTAGTAATATTACTTCTACTTTGTGAATAAAAGCTCTATTGTTGTCACAGTTTTGCTTTAGGATATGTAGTTAGGTCAATATTGTAACTTAATATTCTTATATACTGTCTATATTGAAATATTTCAAAATCTAATATTACTCTACCTTGAAAGGATTAGACACATCCCTTTTCAGAGAAAGTACAGGTTTTGCATTTTGAGGCAAAAACTAACTAAGACAGTGCAAATCAGCAGATGCATTTATTTTTCTTAAAACTTCAAAATGAACTTCAAATTTAGAACTCCCAAGGCTTTGGCCCAGATTTGTGATTTAGATCAAACTGCAACTGTAAACAAAATGTGCAATACAGAGATCACGATCATACTCCTCATTCTGACTGCTCTTATAATAATATATAATATATATGTTTTTATTCTAGGCCTTTGAGTCACATCTGCTTTATAGAATTAACCCTTTGCATTTTATCCCATTATAGGGCCATCACTATACACTTCATGGCTAAAAGGCAAAGCACTATAGAAGAGAAAATTAGTGGTGAATTTTCTTCTATGGTCAAGATTACAGTACTCAAAGACACTATGCCCTTTCTTAAAGAAATTATCATTGATATAAAATGCATTAATCTAACATTGAATGGCAAATGCTGGGATAAAATAGAAATTACTGAAATACAAGTAATATTTAAAAAAAAAATAGTAAGGGGTTTTTAAATAAGTAGGTTAGAATAGTGTTCATTTGGTATTAAAAGAAGAGGGGGATTACCCAGGCTGATGATATTAGGAGGCTACCTTCAAGGGGAAAAAAACCAAACCCAAAACAAAACTATGGAATTTACTATTAGTAAATAAAGCCTTCTTAAAAATTCTTAATGAGTAACTGCCTAAATTTACAAAATGAACAAGTTTTGTGCTGAAGCCTCCTGAAGTAAGGAATCTGAATAAAGCTTTACTTACTGGGTGGAAACCAGACGTATTTATGTGCCAATTGCATGGATGCAAAATATAATTACAGCAACTTCCACTGTTTTTACAATGCAAAGCACATATTCAAATGTATTATATTAAGAATTTGCTGCCATTCTGCACCCCAGAAAGCACACAAGAAACTCAAACATGCCATATGCAATTACTGCAAATCAAAGGAGTATCTGGCATAGAGATACCATTGTAAGTGGTGGCTCTATTTGAGTAGGAAGTTGCATTTTTTTCTTGCCAATAAAGTATACGTATATGGATGCCAGGTTTGCCAGCTCTGTTTCAGTTAGTATGGTTCACAGTTTTTTATAAAATATTTCTCTCAGCCTCATTTGGCCTGGTTTAATCTGCACAACATTATTATCAGGGATGTTTTTCTACTGAAGAATTATACTCGTCCTGTCATCTGCAGATTGCTGCTATTTCCAAGTCACTATGATATGGAAGAGATATCTTCTGGATATAGTGATAGTGGATTGCTGTTTTGTTCCACTGTGCCATCATTCCTGTAAATATCAATGTTCCACACTGTCTTAGACATCTGCTTCGAACTTTCGAGGTAATTTATCATTTAAACAAAACAGATATTTTTTTGGTGCAGATGTCATTATCTAATTACAACCCAAACTCTTTTAGCAACCCTATGTCCACTGTGGCTCTGTATAACTGAAAAGGTAAAGGTTTCTGTTCATTTGTTCTGTTGAGCTGTACAGACATGGTTCCATCAGCCTGATGACCTCTGGGGGAACTGGACTAGAAACCTGAGTTTTCATGCACAACTCCAGTGGTATCCAGCAGGCTGTATGGCTGCAACTTGTAGTACTGTCTAGAAATACTTTTTTCTGTGTTTAAGAGTAGAAAAGAGTTAATCATGATGATTAAAACAGTTATGAGGTTGTAGGACAGGCAGGATGGAAACGTATTGAAACAGAAACAGCAGAAATGGAACAGAATGAGATGCTGCTGCCACTGTAACAATAAAGTAAAATACAGGGCCACTAGATTAAGTTACATCCAGTAAGACATGCAGCATCAATTCTTTATGTATCTTCAAGCCAAAGGAAACCCTTACATAACTACACAAAACAGGCATGAACGGGACTGTCAGGAAACAAGGGGTCTTCAGATTCCAGAAATATTTTAAGTTTCTCCAAAAGAAGTCAGTGGGGGGCAGCCGTCACTTGGCACCTCAAGAGGTGGGCAGTAGTCACTGGTAGTCACCAGGTTTCTGACTAGGAAACTAGCTGTTTATTTTGCTGTTTAACAAAGCAGCATTTTTTCCCCAAATACATTACATGGCTCTGCACCTAATTAGGTGCAGTGTTTATAAGCATTCATAGCTTCAAAATTTAGACTCTTTTTGCATAACAATCCTCACTTTGGAAAGAAATCAAAGTATAGTTTACATTTTTAGTATAATTTATGCAACCTGATACATCCACAGTCAAAATACATTCTTTCAAAATATTAAGATATGAAGTTTAATGGTGAATTCTGTCTCAAACAGATTCACTGTTAGAAGCCAGATGGGACCACAGCACTGAGACCATTAACTGAACTAGAATTGTACTGAACCTAGCAGTTTGATTTTGGCTGAAGCACATCCTCCTGAAAGCAAGTAATTTTGAACTGAAGTGAGGAAGAGGTAGAAGATGTCAACTAGTTCCATGACTGAATATTCCAGTCATTAATCATACAGCCAAAGATCTGGACTTTACATGGTACTGCACACTTCCAGTTTCAAATCACTGACTCCTGTTGCCCTCTTTCAGACCATTAGTTCCCAGTATTTCTCCTTGTAAAGGTACTACTATTTTCTCATGAAGCTAACCTTTCTGATAAACTAAATAGTAAAAAACTCTTCACTCTAAAGACTTTTCTCCCACTCATAGTGTTATTTGCTCTTTTCAGCTTTAGAAAATTTTATAAAAATACAGACACAGGAAATTAATATTGGTATTTCAATAATGCTACACCCTCAACCCTAATCTCTTTGCAATTTACAAAGAATACATTTAGGGGTTGTATTGGGCTTTTTTTTTTGCTTATTTATGCTTTGGAAACTCATTTTGAGCTGCTTTACTCTTAGTTTACATAGCTACGGGCCTCCTCGATATAGAACCCTACTCAGTTCTAAATGGAGGTCTTTGCTTTTATTGCACAGAGTGGCACAGATGATCAAACAATCTAATTTATTTTGACAGAATGCACTGTTCTTTATTAATCATTGTGCCATTTTTGTGTCTTCCAAAAATTTTATTAGCAATAGTCTTATGTTTACTTTTTATCCAAAAAGACAGAAGTTGAATAGAGTTTGTTTTACACTGATCCCAGTAGAGCACTGGTGGAATATCTTCCTTTCATTATGATTCTGCCTTGATGACAACTTTTTGCAAACTTCTTACAGATATATTTATCTATTTACCTTCTTTGGTGAGAAGGGACAACATTATTACACAAGACAAACAAAACAAGTAAAAAGGGGATGCATTCAGTAACCTGTGAATACAGCAGATGGGAATTAAGTACAGAAATTGTCTGAAAGGAAGTCCTATTTGACAAGAAAGAGCTTAAAACTATCTGAAAACTACATATATGAATGAGCTTAGAAATACCCCTCTTAAAATAGAAATAGTATTGACTCCTACTATCAAACATTGCTTCTCATAGTATCATTTACCTTATGGCCTACATAAAAATGTATTTAACCTACAGCTTGAATGAAAATGACAAAGTAATAGACAGCTGAATTTCGAAGCTGGTAATATTTCATTCATAACCCAAAGCTCCTTATTACTTCCTTCATAATGGAAAGAAAAATAAAGATGAAACTACAGACCTGACTTCATATTTCTCATCTGTTATTATTAAATCATACTTTTATGCATATTAATCCTTCTGTATTTAATAAGCACATGACAATGTATCTAAATAATTGGAGATAATTAACATAGTTGCCTATTATGATGAATAATACTGTGGTTTCATTTCAAGATATATCACCTTGATAAGAGGGCAAGAAAAGAGCCAAAGACTATATGCATAACAAAAAAACTTTCAAATAGGGTCAAAACGGTGTTCAGCTAATTAAAAAACTGAATGCAACGTGCTACTTTGAAAAGATCCCATATATAGACAAAATTTCATGTGCTGATTGATTTAGTTACAACTGACAGACAAGATTGAGACATATATTTCAGATTATCTGTTAGTGAGAAAGCTTGCTTAGCCAGCAGACCAAATCACCATTTACATGGTGGTTGTGCTGTTTGCACCCTGTGATACTTACTCATTCCATACTCATGAGCGTACCACTTAACCACAGTGCTTCACTGACTCATGCATAACACATTAAGGACCATATAGCAGGATTTATAATTGTTTTAAGTAGTTTTGATCACAACCTGTCTCAGCAGTTAAGTATCATTATTTGTAAAGTGTAGATGAAATACAATGAGAATGAAGTCAATATGGAAATGTGAAACATTTTTCTATGTATCCTAGGCACTTGAATTACAATGTAACTATTTCTGCTCCACCTGTTATGATAGTGGTCATGCAAGCTAATGCCTATTCAAAACAAAAATAGCTAAATCAAGCAATCAGAAAAATGACATTAGCAAAAATTCTTCATTGGGAAAGGAAAGTACCTTAGTGCTAGCTTTAGTGTATCAGCATGTCAATATATATATGTATGTATGTTACAACAACTAGATTACAAATATAATTAACTGGTTTTCTTACATGTCTTTGAAAGAAAAAACATCCTAGAAACAAAATATTATTGCAATTTTTTCTGGAAAAAAAAAAAATTGAAAACTTAGCACTATTAAAAGATCCCAATCTATGTGCAGAATGAAAAATGTTAGCTCAAACTCTGTATAGGGGAAAAGATGTCTAAAAACTGCACTTCTGATAAACAGAACACTGACTAAGGAAACAGTAGATCACAAGTAAATACCTTTTAATGCTGAAAATGTGTCTGTGGCAGCATTAAGTGTGCCACAGTTTTTATGACTGACACAGACAAGAAAAAAAGAAAAGATGATAGTATGTATTAAATTCAAAGAAATCCTATAATAAAAATTCTGTTATGTGTGTTCACAAACATAGTTTTCTTTCTGAGACCCAACACCCACAAAATCTTTGACTATTAGGTGACATAATAGGTGGCTATTGACTTCTGTTGAGATTCATTCAGAATTTATTGACCTGAGAGTTAGATATCGATATAGCCAGAGAAAAGATAAATCCCTACCTAGAGGTACAATAAATCTTACAATTGGCTGTAAGATCCAGAAGTCTGTGTTTTTTCAGTGTTACAGGTGCAGTGCTATCAAGAAAATGACTACTGAATTAGTGGTATACCTTGTTAAAAAGAGGCACCCACATACTACAGTAAATTAAAACGCGTCATAATAAGGTCACATACAACACAAAATATGACCACTGCATGACAGGACCCATTTTTTTAAAGTTGTTTCTCTTTTTTATTTGAATGAATACATTATTCTGCAAAGTGGCCAGCCTATGCGGTATGTATTAGCACTGAACACCTCTTGATTTGTAACTGAATCTTAACTGCATTTGAAATTCTGGATTTATAAACCATGTATTGCAAACTTCTATTCTGGATTCTGTAAAAAAGAAAAAAGTCAGAAGGTCCTCCTTCTGTTTCCTCTTCCTGCTTACCACTTTCATCTACAATCTTTGAAAAACTCAAGAATAGCCTTTTTTTGTACCTCCAGCTTTCAGTTACTTGTCTGAGAAATTAAGGAAATTTATCAAATTACAATTTCATTTCCTTGATCAATCAGCAACCAGCTTAACAAACTACAGTAATCTACACACCTCCTTCTGAAGAATGCAATTTTTATACAGTTGCATAATAAATGCACAAATGTGCCTTAAAATATACCAATTTGATTAGAGATTAAGTGAACTTGTGCAATTGGGAACTTCAAGATGTCTCCAACCTTTATAAAATTTGATTATGCATTGGCAAAACCACACTGTGGTATTTCCAACTTGCACTGACCCAACATTAGCTGTTTAAATTTTCTAGAAAATTTCCACAAGTGGTTTTTTACTGATTGGAACAACATGCTATAATATTTTAGGATACTACTGAAGGCCAGTATTGAAAAACAGCATGATCAAAGATGGAGAATTGAAATACAGATTTTTTTACAGATGCAGTATTTTGACAGTGCAACAAATCAAAAATACCTTCAAAATTTCATCTACTTTTTTTAAATAAGGTTTTCATACAAGTTTTATTTTCAATGAGTTTATTTGTAATTTGTAATTTCAATATAAATTTACTCATAAAATGTAATTTCAACGAGTCTGCATAATGAATTTGTGATCTATACAAGGCAAAAAAATAGCAGATATTAGCACTGTTAGAGTATTTCTTCCCCTTTTCTGCGGTTTTACCTAGTGCAAATAATTGCCTCATGAGAACCTAGAACGAATTAAAAAAGTGAGCTTCAATATCCTCGGTCTGTCCTTTCTAAAGGACAGAAAACTTTCTAAAATTATTTCTAATTTCTTCATTTAATATAAAACCCCCACAATAGGGTTACACAGACAAAAAATAATAGGGCTACCTTGATTTACAATTTGGTGCAAGGAGTCAGTGATTGTTTACCAAATGTATATCCTAACTAATAATGCAAAGGTTCATTTACACTTACTCAAATGAAGCTGTGCAACAATCACTAGAAAATAAACATTCGATAAAAGCAAACAAGGCTGCCTTCCTTAACATGGTTGACTATTCCTGTAACTTTGGAATATGACTGACAAATAAAAAAATTATTCTCTCTTCTGCTAATATTTAGCAGGAGTAAGAATGCTTTTTAGAAGTTCATAACAAAGTAGGCTCTCTATTTAAAATCCAAACCTGCACTTTGTTTAGGCACCTATCTCAAGGCTAAATTATTATTCTTGACCCAATTGTTCTTGAACACTACATCATGGGCTATATAAAAGTACCCCATCTCTGATTATTATGAAAAAAACACAGATGCAGAGTAGTAAAACAGTATGCCTAAGGCAATTTACATGTACCTACATATATAGTATCTGATGTGTAAATAAAAATAAGCATTTCATCTCATGTATGTAGCAAAAACCTGTAAAACCCCATGGTATTAGGAAGCCAGCCTCAGGGAACCCTAATGAGAGAGGACAGGAGATTTCCTTGTACAGATAATGCTTGGAAATGTCAAGTGTTTTTCTTGTCCACTCTTCTTAGTATCTTCTTAAAGTAAATACATGATGAAGGTGAGCAGGACCTCACATTGTTGAGCTTGATCTGGTATAAATACACGTATTTCAAATCAAGATAACGAAGCTATACTTATTTACATTGGTAAAGAATCTTCTCTTTTATTTTTAGGCAAAAAAAAGCTTCTTACCACGATCAGGGCTAAGTTGTCAATCTAATAATAAAGCTAATGAGTTTTCAGTCTGTAGGTGTTAATGGCAACAGGAGCTCCTATCAGGGAAGACTCTCTTACTTGAGCAAGGTTGCTGCTACAGCTCCTGAGAATCTAGCCAATAATTACACTTTATTTATATCATAATGTTTCTAAAAATACAGTTGAAGAATAAAATATATATTTGTGAATCTGTGTTTTAAGGTCAGGAATAGGAAACACAGACTGCATGCAGACAGCCTTTTGCTTCCTCTTATGAAAAGGCAATTCAGTTAAGATCTCTCCAATATACAACATAACAATTATAGAAAGAATATTTAAAAGCAGTGTACTTCTACTAATAAAACTCTCATGAAGAAATTTAGAACTGCATCTTCTGAGACAACCTGTAAGTAAATCAACAGTGGAAGTGTAACTGAAAGAAAAATATTTTGATTCCCTACAGTGCAGCTGTTGTAATTTAACTCAGACATTGAAAATTAAATAGGTCTAAGTGAGGAAATACCTACAAAGAACAATGTATTTCCTGGAGCTAGCACAGTTATTTGCAAAACTTGGCTGTTGTAACTGACAGGAAAGCAAAAATCAAAATGAAGCATGCACATTTTAAGGTATTTCATATTTGAATAAATGATATGGCTAATCTCTGCTTTATTTGTAGCTCTGCTGATTATGTTAGAAAACATAACTTCCAATATATAACTGACCAGAAAGTGGCAATGGTGCATAGCAGCTGCTTTAGCAACACTGGAGGTTGCACATTGATGTCAACAATATCTTCTCAACTTTTATTAGAACTTCCTGCACACTTGTAAAACTTATTTATACTGAAGAACATTTTCTTGTCTGTAGGAAAAGTACCATCTGGACCTCAGAGGACATAGTATTCTAATAAATTCTTTTTAGTACTTTTAAAGATTTAGAAAAAAGTTCTATCCTGGTTGTTAGGAGTCTGAACAGTACATACTTTGAGATGCATAAAAATTTTGCATGGTGATACATAACAGTAATACAGTATCACTTGTGGCTCTTTATGAAGTGTGTTGCAGAAGTCATTTACAGAAAGATTGGAGAACAGATTTTTATTACCCTTTTTAAAAGATAGTGTTTATTTAATAGAGAATGAGACATATATCCTCAAAATCTGAAGATAATTCAATGTTTCACACATGCATAGTTTGCAAAGGACATAGCTATATTGCTTGGCTTTGAACAATATTCTTTTTTTTTTTTTTCCAAGAACAAGATATTAAAAGTTTCTGAAAGCTGTTTCAAAGCATTGGATCCTCTGGCTCTGGTCTCATTCTGGAAAAAAAAAATAAAATAAAAAAAAAAGGACCTAGGAAAATATTTTCTTTACATGATAGCAAAACAGTAGAGATAAAAGGTATAATTTTCAAACATAAGATGTAATTTTCAAACACAAATGCCTGGGAACAGTTAGTTAGAAACCTGGCTTGCACTTAAGTGTACCCACTTATCCCTGAGAAATCATACCTAGCTCTGTGTGATATTTCAAAGTATTGACTTTACCATTAGCTTCTTGTATCTAAAACAATATTTTTCAGAAAACTACATGAGTCATGTTTAAAGGTTCAATCTTGCTGTGAGAACAAGGGAAAGTGAAAAGCCTTGCTAAGCCCTAGAGTAAAAGATGTGAGAAGCAGGGGTTCCATCATTTATTATGTTGTATCTTGGATAATGTTAACTATTGATAATTTATGATTGCATAAATAATATTGACCATACGGTTAGCAGAACATTTAGGACCACAGTGCAAACAGACCAGTGATGGCCTATCATTCAGCAGTCAGCCCATGTTATCAGTGCCAGGTGAACTGTAGACTGGGACAGTCTATGTATGCCTCTGATTGACCTAGTGCTTCACAGAGTAGAGGAAGAATAGTGTTTGCTGCAAATGCTCTGGCCTAGAGCTCCTTCCAATTTTTATATGAAGTACTCCTGATGCAAATACATAGCAATGATTAGAAAGTAGCCCTGGCCAACTGACTCCAAACCCCTTTGACCCATAGCTATTCCCCTTTTGTCTCATAGCTATTCTCCCTTTTCATTTTCAAGCTCTAGAAAGGCACTTGTCAGAGTATGACCACTGCAGTTCATATGTAGAATACCATTACGTCTTGATATCAGAAGTGCTACACTTTAGGAGTCCAGACCTATGGAATGTCTTCCCTTGCAATATTTGTGGCTGCAGCTCTGTGCATTTTGGAAGTTCTCACTATTTATTTAAGCTTTACATATGTAACTCAGTAGGAACCTTATTTACGGATACCCCAGTTCCACATACATGTTCCCAGAAACATTTTTGAAAGCCATTTCTAGCAAAGGACTGAAAACATGTCTGTGTATGACAGTCCTGCATAAACCCCACAAATTCTTTTGATGTGTCAAAATGGATTTTTTTTATTTTCTGTTGTAAAACCATTGTTATCATAAAAGCATATAAAAAGACTGACTTGTCAGCACCTGGGATTTATGAATTTAATCCATATTCTATAATGCCACAAAAAAAAAGTCTTAGTAATTACAGATTTATTTATCAAGTTTACTGAGTGCACTATTCAAAGGTATATACTGAGCAAACAGTATGAAAATGTATGAAGAACTTCTCTCAAACTGCAGCAACAGTTTAAATTTTTATCCACCTTTAAAGAGCATCTTGAAGTTTCAATTCCAGAGCTTCATTTTAGTCCTTCCACAAAGAGTGATCCACAGACTGGAGTCCTGTTTCTCCATGTTGTACTGTGGAGAACTCAAATCTGAAGCTGAAGAAGGTTTCTTAATTACATGTGGATGCATTAGTACCAGTTTCTAAAAAACTCAGCTACACACAAAAATTGTTCTACCAGTATTTCTCTGTAGTCACCAGCAAAAACTTCAGTTTTGCTTTCAGAAATGTTTCAGAGCCCTACTGAATCTTTCAATAAAGCTTTTTCCAGGCTTACTTCTGACAATGCCATTCATTGTCTAGTTACTGCTAGTGAAGAACATAATGTGAGGATCGTATGCTTCTAAAGACTGCCCTTCATGGAAGGATCCTTGTAGTCTCTGACATGGAACACAAACTCCCAGTGCAAAAATATATGAATATTTCTCTGTTGTTAGAAGCACCACTTTTTCTTTGTATTTTTTTTTTTTTTCTGTGGTTACCTGTCTTAGTTGGAACCATAGTGATGTTTAAAATGAGCTTAATAAAATGGGCTCATTTATGTAACAGGAATAGTGGGAGTAGCGTACAATGCAAGGGTTACAATAACTCAACCAAAAAAGAAGGGCTCATCCAAAAAACAGAAAGAGGGAAAGAATGCATCCAGGGAGTACAAAGACTATCTACTGTAAAATGAGACTACATGCTCCATAGTTTGGTGATTCCTGAAAGCAATGAACTTACTGACCATGCTCAGAGCAATTATGGTTTGTATATGTAGGTGCCTGATGAATATCTATTTCTGGAAATGTCAGATGGAAATATAAGACCACATCCTCTTCTCAGTGAACTTTGTGTTTACTCTCTCCTAGTGTTTCTGTGTTTTGTTATTTACCTATTTTTCCCATCAGTCCATTCAATTCACTCATCCAAAGACAGCTGAGGAGCAAGCATAATCATTCCAGGCTAGGTTAATCCTGAATCTCGAGAGAACACTCATTCAGTCACCTCTTCATTATTTTTTGCCTACTAAGTAATAAATTTTGAAAATAGAAAAGTTTGCATTTCACATTTTTAAAAGAAACAATATATTTTCCAGGGGAAAAAAAAAATTACTTTTCCTGTGAGCTAAGAAGTGAGTATTATTCTACCATGAAAATCACTGTGACAGCAGTGAAAACAATATAGTCTCTATTATCCCTCCTCCAAAATTTACCAGCCTGGATTACTCTTTGTTCTTTATATGGATAGTATCTACAAGAACATCAGCTTCAAACACCAAATCTTACTGCCATAAATAGATATGCCCACGTATTAAGTAAAAGAATCACAGAGAAGTAAGTATCTTCCTGCCCTAAGGAAGGATAAACTATAGTAGAAGCATTATTGACACATGTTGGTCTAATGTGTCTTTTAGAGATAACTGTTAAGAAAGCTGGCATTTCTTAATGAGGCAATCTGAGTTCTTTAACAATCTCATAATAATTTTTCCTACTGACTACCCTAAATCTTTCTAGCTACAGTACAAAGTCACTGCTTCTTGTTCTTTCCTCCTTAGAACTGAAATTCAGTGAGATGCAAATGGGCCAGAATACACATCATTGCCTATAAATAAATTTTTTGGTTCTATCTATCTATCTATCTATCTATCTATCTATCTATCATCTATCTATCTATCTATCTATCTATCTATCTATCTATCTATCTATGTAGAGATTCATTCAGAGCATTTATAATCAGAATCCAAGTTTAGGACAAGTATCTTTATAAGAAATTTATGTACAAACATGCTGTTGTAGAATAGTATCATCCTCTTCTACTGTTATAATGATTTAATGAGAAAAAAAGATTAATATTCTATTCACAATGTGCCAATTATAACTACAGTTCACCCTTTTCACAGTGGTGTTAACTGAAGAGTTTACTGTATCACTCACTATATTCTCACATACATCTGCTGAGCAACACTGAAATAATTTTCCAGACCATTAGGTGCATTCCCCACCTAAAAGACTGAGATGCTGATAATAACTCAGAGATAATTCAAACAAGTACACACAGGTGCAAACTTGTCAAATGGCAAAACACTGCAAGCATAATGGATTTGCAGTCACCTCTTATAATCCTCTACTTGAATGCAATGTTTGTGCTGTTTGTGCTTGGTACGCATTTCTCCTGTGCAGCTGGCATATTATTGCTCCACAATAACAGAGTAGTTGCAGAGCAAAAAGAATGAAACCAAATTCTACTTAAATAAGCTGACTTGACCAAGGAATTCTGGAGGGAAGGGAAGGAGGAGTGACCACATTTTTCAAAGCTAAATGATATGGTTTCTCTGGTATAAAACATATGATTATGTTTACGTGTATAAATGAATAAGGAACTGAATGAGAAATGACAATCATTTGTTTCATGCAGAATTATGGTTTTGTGTCATTATCTCTATTCGTCTCTGCAGCAATTCAAAGCCAGTAAGGGAAATACAATGTCTTGAGATGTACACATAAAAAAATAAAGCAGCAGAGCTCAACTTTGGGTATGTCCAAAATGATGAGTAGTAAGAAATCCCCAAAGGTATAACTCCTCTGAAGCATTCTCAGAAAGAGCACCTACTCAGGTCTTTAAAACTGACGGGGTTACAGATTGCTGCAAATTTCTTACAACTTTCATGATTCATGTGAAAAACTCATAAATATTATTTTGCATCAGATATCACTGCAAGTGAAGAACTGAAAAAGTTATGCAGAAGCCTTAGTTTGAGATTTCAATCCCTCCAATATATAGATTAAAAAAAAAATAAAAAAGGAATGACTGTAGCCATAACACCCTTGTTTGGTATTATGCTTTCTACTGTCTGGCGGAAAAGGACCTGGAAGTGTTGGTCAACAGACAGTTGAACAAGAGCCACATCAGTGTGCCCAGGCAGCCAAGAAAGCCAACAACATGCTGGCTTGTATCAGAAATAGTGTGGCCAGCAGGGCCAGGGCAGTGAATATCCCTCTGTACTTGGCACTGGTGAGGATGCACCTCGAATACTGTGTTCAATTCTGGGGCCCTCAATGCAAGAGAGACACTGAGGTGCTGGAGCAGGGCCAGAGAAGAGAAACAATGAACTGTCATGGTTTAAGCCCAGCCGGCAACCCGGAACTGCTTGCTTGCTCCCCCCCACCCCCGCCCCGAGGGATGGGGAGGAGAATTAAAAGAATGCAACTTCCATGGGTTGAGATCAGAGCAGTACAGTAACTAAGGTATAACACAAACAACTGCTGCTGTCACCAATAATTATAAAGATAAGGGAAATAACAAGGGAAGAGAATAGATTTGCTCACCACTCACCGACCGATGCTCAGCCCAACCTGAGCAGTGATCTAGTCCTTCTGGGTGACTCCCCTGGAAACTCCCCCCAGTTTATACACTGGGCATGACATGCTGTGGTATGGAATACCCCTTTGGCAAGTTTGGGTCAGGTGTTCTGTCTCTGCTTCCTCCCGTCTTTCTATGCCCCTCCTCACTGGCAGAGTATGAGACTGAAAAGTTCTGGATCGAAGTAAACGTTATTTTGCAACAACTAAAAACATTGGTGCTATCAGTCCTGTTCTCAGGCTAAAGTCAAAAGCAGCAGTGCACCAGCTACAAAGAAGGAGAAAAATGACTGCTACTGCGGAACCCAGGACAGCTGGTGAAGGGCCTGGAGAATAAGACTTATGAGACGTGGCTGAGAGAAGTGGGATTTAGCCTGAAGAAAAGGACGCTCATTGAAGATCTTATGACTGTCTACAACTACCTGAAAGGAGGATGTTCTGGGGTGGATGTTGGGCTCTTCTCCAGAGTAACAAGTGATAGGACAAGAGGAAATGGCTTTAAGTATCACTGGGGGAGGTGTAGACTGGTTATTAGGAAAAATTTCTTCACTGAAAGGGTTGTCAGGCATTGGAACAGGCTGCCCAGAGAAGTGTTAGTCACCAACCCTGGAGATATCTGAAAGACATTTAGACATGGAGCTTAGGGCCATGGTTTAGTGATGAAATGTATTGAAAAATCTCTGAGTTAAGGAGGAAAAATTTAGGAAACCAAGTCAGACAGGCAGGGATGTTTTACACTGAATTGTATTATACAGGCTTATTATGTTGTATACTGAATTGTCTGATATTGATAGAATTACCTATCTCTAACAACTGATCCATATAATGTTTTAAAAAGTAATGGCCTTTTTCTGGGAATACTGTAAAATTTGGGGTTTTTTGTTTGTTTATTTGTCTGGTTTTTAAGAAATTCTGAAATGCTCAGTCTTATGCTTTATAAAGTATGTGTTGCCATAAAATTTTCAGCAATAAATTAAATGGCAGCCATAACCAGCGAAATTCTATGTTCATCCTTGATGCAAGAGTGTATGAATTGTGTGTTACCTTACTCTAATGTATTTACAATCTGATGGGAAACAATCTGTATGATATATGATTTAAAAGATATGACTTTTAAGACATAAATTTCTGTTGATATTGCTCAGTTAAAAATCCCACTTTTTTTTTGCTAAAATATATATTCTTTGGTACCACGTACTTGTGGATTTTACCTTTTCAAAAAGAAGCTGTTGCTAGTTTTAGAAACAATCTCCAATTTGTTTTACATTTGAAGAGCTGTCCATATAAAACATGCAATATTTCTCAGTAGCTTTTCACAACTATGAACACAGCTCTCCCTTAGGAAACAAGAAAGCAATTCTTTTTCTTTAAACCATAATTGCAAAATAAAAATGGAGCTGTCTTCTGTCCAGTTTCATTATTTTCTGCTCAGTAGACAAACTATATAAATTTTGCTCCCGGATGAGGAGATACAATCTCCATTTCTCTTAAAACTCTAAATCCTTCAACTAGAGAAGTATGCTTGCACAATGTTATTACATGGATTAATTTAAAGTTGTGCAAACAGATGAACTAATAAAAAATAGTATCATTTACAGTTAGTTATTCCTTAGCAGTACTTCAGTTACTGATAATATTTGTTAATGGGCACTGAAGGGACATGGGAAAAAGTGTCTAACTAGAACTCTTAACATTATTTCTGACACATTTCAGATATTTTTTTAAATTTTTTTTCTTTATCTGTAGAAGTTTGAAATAGGAAAATATTTTCCCATTCATAGTCAGAATGAAAGTAAAGCAACTTCAGGAATCTTTATGAAGAGATTCGAATGATCACTAAAACTGAAGATGTTTATTTTTGTTCTTTCATTTTGAGTTGAATTACTACATACAAATGTAAAAATAAGATGCATTTCTAAGACCTTTTTGAAAAAAATAAAACTGAATTATCTGTATGAAGCATTTTAATTCCAGATATTCAGGCCTTTCCAACAGAATTGTTGTTGTCTGTCGTGGAACACTATATATTCAAAAGCATGAGGGGGATTTTTTTCAGTAACAAAATTCTTATTTTTGTATCTTGATGACCTTGTGAGAAAAACATGAATGGTGTAACCAAAATACTTGAGTATTTCAATTTCCTGTCAGAGGAGAGTGTTGGCAGTTTTACAGTGGTTCTTATAGCTAGAAGAGAATATAGCATGCTGGCTTGAAAAACTGTTCAATCATCATGCCTGTCATTCAGGCTGGCTTGCCTAGGTGGTAGATTATAGTGTTAAAGGTATTTTTTGTTAAAAGCCTTTGGTAGCGAAGCCCTTGGCTATTTGTCAGACTTTCCTCTTCAGTCTTGTCCTGAGAAGTGACTATAAACTTAAACTTCAGCTTATATAAACTGTTTCTTTACAGATCATAGCTAAATCTCCTACTTTAAAACAATAGGTAGTTTTATCTGTACTGCCACAATTGCTAAGATTTATCACTCCTATCACACCCATTTCAACTTATCCTTCCCCATTTTACAATTATAATAGTTTTCCTTACCGACCCCAGTATTACTTAATAAGCCTTTTCTGCCACAGAAGTATCCTGACTGCCACTTTTGGTTAGCTTTTTTTGGTAGAACAACAGAATCATAGAATTGCCTGGGTTGGAAAGAAACTTTAAAGGTCATCTAGTCCAACCCGCTCTGCAGTGAGCAGGGACATTTTCAACTAGATCAGATTGCTAAAAACCTTGTCCAACCAGGCCTTGAATGTTTCCAGGTATGGGGCATCTACCATCTCTCTAGGCAACCTGTGCCAGTATTTCACCACCCTCACTGTACAAAAAAACTTGCATATATCTAGTCTGAATCTACATTCTTTTGGTTTGAAACCATTACTCCTTGTCCTGTTGCAAAAGGCTCTGCTAAAAAGTTGGGCTTCATCTTTCTCATAAGTTCCATTTAAGTATTGAAAGGCTGCAATAAGTTCTCCATAAAGCCTTCTCTTCTCTAGGCTAAACAACCTCCACTCTCTCAACATTTCCTCATAGGAGAGGTGTTCCAACCCTCTGATCATTTCTGTGGCCCTTCTCAAGATTTATTCTAACAGGTCCATATCCTTCTTGTGTTTGGAGCCCTAGAACAGTATACAGTTCTCCAAGTAGGGTCTTACAAGAGCATACCAGAGGAGAGAATCATCTCCTTCAACCTGCTGGTAATGCTTCTCATTGGTGCAGCAGAGGATATGGTAGGCTTTCTGAACTGTGAGTGCACAATGTCAGTTCATGTCCAGCTTTTTCTCATCCACCAGCACCCTCAAGTAGGGAAGAGTTGTCAAAGTATTTTTCTTACTAGAGAAGAATTAAAATTAAAATTGCTTTGGAATATGCAGTATTGGAGGAATATCAATATGTAACCAGAACTTAGCTTTGCAGCTACATCTTATCACAGTCTTTGATAACAAACACACTTTAAAGCCAGAGGTTCAAGACATATTTAAAGCCAAAGTTCATGTCATAGCTTTTGCAGTGACTCTATCAGGAGTAGATTCAGTATAACTGCACGGACTTACAGCTGTGTGAGTCTGGAAAGAGTAAAAAACTTCAAAGACTGCATAACTTTACTGCAGAAATGACAATGAAGTGTGCTAATAAAGTCTTCTCTGATAAATGCAATCTGTGGAAAATAAACCATGTGCATGCTTGAAGTGGGAAGGTACAGACCTGCAAAACATCTTACCTTGATTATTCCATTATATAATTATTAGTTTCAGCACATTTGGCTTTATTTCAACGTTTTTTCCTAATACATATGTTGTTGGTAGGAACTGTCAGGATTTTTTTTTTCTTTTTAATTTTAATAGTGATTTTCCCATGTCATTTATTAGAACTTGGAGGAACACTAACAAGGAAATTAATGTGCTTCCCCCTCTCCCTTATAAGAACTGCATCTACAGAACATGTTTTTTGTTTTTTTTAAATATAGGAGCAAGGATGAAGGGACTATATGTACTGGTTGAATGTCATAGCATACAGCAAGAGAAGACATCCTTTAAAACCAGATAGAAATAAGCCATCCTTGTTTCCTCAAGAATCAGCTCACAGCACTGCCCTCAGTACAGTGCAGTTAAGTGTGCATGTGTGTGAGAGAAATGAAGGGGAAAGGAGCTAATGTAGAGAATTTATTAATTCTCCACTAGATCATAGGTTGCTGGAACTGGACTCCTGGGCAAGAAAATGTTGGTATTAGATTACAAATATAATGCCATAAACAGATACTGTATCTTATATGAATCATTACATGTATCATTTGAATAATATGCAATAACAGCTACTGGTTGATAAACAATGCTACACTAACACTGCTCAAAGCAAACTGTTCTTTATTTTATAATACCTAAGTACTAGTTTCCAACTAACCCTTTAAAGTGAAGAACATTTTTATTTACACTTTCCTCCTCTCACCTTCAGTCTGCTTTCCCTCCTATGACACTAATGCAATTACTCTAACATCCACTAAATTAACCAAAGGCAGACATTGGCTGATATATTCATCATACTTATTATGTGTTGCATGGTATGTTTCTCTCATCAAATGCCTCCTACATATTTGATATATAAACCTTTCAAATCAAAAAGAGGAAAAAAGAAAAAAGGTCTCAAAGCCAAGCTGTGTGACTGAATCACTTATCCTAGTGTCACTGAACTACAAAATCAATTAATATCTTCTATCATATTCAGAAAGTGCTATCTAATAGGCAGCCTGAAGCAAATTATACAGTAGATATTCAAACAAGCAATTTCTTATTCTATTTAGGATTAAAATGTAGGTAAATTGACACTTTCTCTACATGTTCAGAGTGTAAGGGAACAGGTCACTTTTCTGCAAGCCTTTCAAAGAGATTCTGAATGGCTTGCTAGGACAAATCAAGATGTAATTGAAATTCTGGTTGAGGAACTCACAAAGGAATATTTAACTGCGGTGTAATTCTATGTAAAGTATCTTTCCCTTGATGCATTAGTGCTTCATATAATTTAAACAGTGGAACTGACCTCTCCTCTAAACGGATTTAAAGAAAGAGTCAACCCACACAGTATCTTTTCAAGTAAACAAATCTGCACAGCTATCTCATTACCATACTCAGTATCTCTGTTTTAGTTTCCCAAATGCGAGTAATCATAGCATCAAGTAGATGCCCGATTCCTTTTTTTCACAGCATTTTGCCAAAATTCACCTGATTGATAGCACATCAAAGTTCCACAATCCAGATCACATTCTAACAATAAACTCCTTTTCCCCCATCAATTTAGAAAAATAGTGTTTTTCAGAGTAAGTGGAGGAGGACTGTTATTATGCCTGAAAAAAAAAAAAAAAAAGAAAAAAAAGAAAAAACAAAAAACCAACAACCCTACCTACAAGGAAGGAAAGTTCTTTTACTGTCATATTACAGGTCTCTCATTACAGGCTTGCATTAGGTGCATAGACACAACTTCCTTCTGACCATGAGGGTACTCATATTTACCTTTTAATTTTGTCAGATTTTGTTTCTTACTTGCTTCTGAATGGAAATCAAGAAGTTACTTCATTTTTAGCTGTAATTTTTCACAATGTAGGTACTGAGAGTCTTAAAGAACACCTTGCTTTTATTCACTACTTCAGTTAGCCAAATGATTTGAGATAGCATTCGGTAACTTGAATAAATATCTGGAATTTAAAGCTGGTGGTTTTCAGGTCACTGACTGAAAAATGCCTGAACCAAATTCAGCTTTGCCGATACATGGAAAATGCTGCACAGCCACTTTACGTAAACTTTCCTTGTGTGATGTTGATCTAAGTCACCGATTTCTCATTTATACTGTGAAGATCAGTAATATGTTGTTTGAAAGGCAGAAAAAGAAATCATAAAACTGGCTTCTTTGTCTTCCTTCCTAACAGGGCCCATCATTCTCTTTCTTGCCAGAAGCCATTCTTCTCAAGTCAATCTATAGGATACTTCTGAGATTGCCATTGACAGGTTTCACTGGTGAAGTTCTTCAACCTTCACTCTATTTCAAATGAACTACAGCCTCATTCCTTAGTTTGGTAGCCAAGGCAAGGGATAGAATTAAGATCCACTTCTACTACTGGACCCTAAGTGTTCCACTTGGGGTTAGCTTTAATATATGATCCACACATTTTGTATGTTTAAATTTATATCACATTTCATTAATGAATAAGGAAGTAAACCAGTCAACCTTTGACTGACTATTTTTAAAAGGACAGCTACCTCACCTGTATTACCTAAACTATGAACAACAAAGGTTTCCACATGGAAATATCCTGATACAGCTCAGAAATACATAGCATCCAAATAGCTACAAATTTAGCACTCAGAAAAAAAGAAAGGACAATGTATTTCAAAAGCCTTTGTATGATTTTAATTTTAAATATGTTATTTGTGTACTTGGTGCATTTGCCCCTGTGCAGACGGCACATTACTATCTCAGTAATGAAATATCTCCAGAGCCAAAACACGAATTAAAAATTCTGGCAATATTAGATAGTTTTAAAAAATGTCACAGAGAAAATAAAAGCACTATTTCCAAAGGAAGTGTAAGTGTGCCATTTTTGGCTCACTTCAAAAATAAGCAATGGTTTATGTAAGCCTTTAACTCCCTCTTCATTCCCCTTCCTTCTGTCCCCAAAGCCTCATATGACAGTGACCATCCTCCTAACTAAAAGAGCTTGGCTAGAACTGTATTTGTATGCCAGAAAAAGATGCTTCTGAATGAAAGACAGTATTCCCAAGCACCAAGAGTACATTTGGTTTTTCTGCAGCAGTAAATATTTATATAGAGGGGATTTGCTGCAGTGGAACAAGGAGGAGGGAAATATTGCTAAGAATTTTTTGTTGGAATTTGATATTCTGTCAAAAATTATGTTCATTATTCTGAAAGAAGCAGTAAAACAAATAATGCATTTCAACTTATACACAAGCTCTGTTCATTCACTTTAGTACCAATCACTCTTGCATGCAAATGCTGTAATTACATTCCATTATATTCAGAGACACCGTATGTGTTCTTTACACACATATATACACACGCAATCTGGAACATCTTTTTTTTTTTTTTTTTCTTTTTCCCTCTTCCTTTTATTACTTGTAAGACTTGTCCTATAAACCTTTACCTAAGAATGGATTCGTGAAATAACAATGCTGAAAAAACTATAATAGGATTAAAATTCTTATTTCTTTTGTGCTTTCTGTATGAATATCTGCAGGTATGCAAAAGAAAAGAATATGAAAAGACTATATGATTGACTGCTTAACTATGAAATTGATGACACCCACATCAACAGTTGCCAGCAACTCTATACTTAGTACAAGTAGAATGCGTGTCACATTTATGTCAGACTGTTTCTTGGGCAGACAAGCACTGTACTGCATTGATCTTTTCTACAAAGAACTAATGTCCCTCAGGTTTTTTTGGGTTTTTTTTTTTTTTTTCCTTCATTTTTTTTTCCTCTTTAATTTTCTAAGCTAGGAAAAGGTATGGACTGACACAGTGAGAAACTTTACATTAATAGAGCAGCCTTCCCAAGTCAGTTCAGGCTCAAACTTTTTTAAGAACTGACTACTTTGCACATTCATGACCAGGAATAAATTCTTTACACACAGGGACATACACTCGAAAAATCAGGAAATAAAACTAAATTTTCTCCTTCAATGTAAAGGAACTACAAGCCACAAATAAAAATACCAGGTTCTTCTTTGCTTTTCTGTTGTTATTACTAGAAAATAAATGCATCTTAGAACCATAGAATCATAGAATAGTGAGGGTTGGAAAGGACCTAGTTCCAACCCCCCTGCCATGGGCAGGGACACCTCACACTAAACCATGTCACTCAAGGCTCTGTCCAACCTGGCCTT
>JAOEHX010057815.1:0-17508 GCA_025448015.1 Bolborhynchus lineola
ACACAATACTCCAAGTGAGGTCTCATGAGAGCAGAGTAGAGGGGCAGGATCACCTCCCTTGACCTGCTGGTCACGCTTCTTTTGATGCAGCCCAGGAAACATTTGTCTTTCTGGGTTTTGAGTGCACACTGCAGGCTCATGTTCATTTTTCCATTGACCAACACCTCCAAGTCCTTCTCTGCAGGGCTTCTCTGAATCTCTTCTCTGACCAACCTGTAGCTGTGCCTGGGATTGCTCCAACCCAGGTGTAGGACCTTGCGCTTGGCTGGTTGCACTTCATCAGGTTGGCATAAGCCCACCCTACAAGAGTGTCTTACAAGTCTTGCCTCTGGATGGCATTCCTTCCCTCCAGCGTATCAACCAATCCACCCAGCTTGGTGTCATCGGCAAACTTGCTGAAGGCGTACTTAATCCTACTGTCCAAGTCACTGACAAAGATGTTGAACAAGACTGGTCCCAACACCAACCCCTGGGGGACACCACTTGTTACTGGTCTCCAACTGGACACTGAGCTGTTAATTGCAACTCTGTGTGCTGCCATCCAGCCACACACAAAGAAAGATACTAATGAAGATACTTAGCAAGAAATCAAGCTTTTGGAGGCTGAAGGATTGTATATGGCTACTGGAATTTTCTTGTGATGTTATTCATAAGTCACTAAATTTCACACTTTCTTTTATCTGATTATTCCAAAGGAGACAGAAAGCTGCAGTAACTGTAGAGTAAATCAAATGGGCCACCTGATACAAGTTATTATTTTATATATGATACCTGGAGAGTTTCACATTTACTGTTAGTGGGTCTCACATCTTTTCATCCTTTCTCACATTCGGGTTACCAAAAAAAAAAAAAAAAAAAAAAACACACATAAAAATCATGAAGGATGTCAAGTTTAAAAACCTAACACTAAAAATAAGACATGTATTTGCCCGTATCATTCAGAATCATAGCTTATAAGAAGGTTTCATTTTATCAAGTGCGTCCAACACAGACTCAAGAAAAGAGCACTAAATAATTCCCTAATACTCATTTACCCTGTTGTGAATGATGAGTCAATATATCTATCCTACTTATAGTGGTACCAATTGTCCATATTAGGATACTCTAACGAAGCCTGTCATTAGCATGCTGAGCCACTTCAGCATCCTAGCACTTCTTTTTGTTTTCACTTTATTATTTGGCATGTAATTTGCATTTCTATAAACCTCTGGAGTAGAGCTTGCTGGGCTAGCAAGTCTCTGCTTCCAGAGCAAATGCAGGGGTACATAGTAGCTCGTACTGTCACCTTTCAGTTATTCAGAGTTATGAGAAGGGATACAAGCAAAAAGTTATCTTTGAGTTTTACTAGTTAAGAAAACAGTTTTTCGGGATCACACTGGGATTTCTACACATGTGTCTTTCCCCTATACACACACTCTTCCCACTGACCTCAGAATACAGCAGTACCTCTGGACAAATTAACACAGTGGACATGAGCTTGACATTCAAAACAAACAAATGTCAATCTTCAGATCACTTCTAGAACTCACCTACATCTTATGGGCTATGTGTGGCCAAATTTGTCCTCTCTTGGGTAAATGGAGAATTGTGGTTTAGCTTTGGCTTTATTTTATACCTAGGAACTATCGCATGTGTTCCTCACCCTCAGCCTCTCTCTCTCTCCAGCAAGATGAAAAAAGCCAAGCTATTTATTTTTAAAAGTACTTTCTTCCTACAGATAAACACAGAATCACAACTCAGATCTTTTTGCCATTTTGAAGTAGATAAGTATCCTTCAAATAAAATTAGGCAACTGGTTCAGAAAAGATCTAAAAATGACAATGTTTAGTGCATGACTTACTGCAGAATACTATCTAAGCTTTTACCTCCCCAGCTGCTATCATCTACTCAGCATGGCTATGGAAAGGGCTAAAATGTTAAGGAACATCAAGACCATACAATGACACTGATATTTTGAGATGCAACCACTTTTCTTCTGAAACCATTTGAATGACAGCTTTGAGTTCATGTGTATTTACATATTACAAATGCATCTAAGAATCAGTCCTGTTAATCTAAGTAGAAAGAATGTCTAAACATATATGTGAACTGCCAGCTGGGCTTGTTTAACTTGTATTTTATTAAAAGATGCCGAACACACTGAAGTGACACTTGAAGGACATTGTGCTCTTGATTCTTGATTTGAAATCCAAGAAGAGCTAACTAAGAATACACTAAAGCAAACATCTTTATGAACTAGTTGAAAATACAGGATAAAGATATGCCTATGAGGCAGCATATGAAATCCTGCACATGTTGACTGTTTGAGGATTAGCGCAGATGACAGATAGAAGATGGCATACATGGAAATTAAAGCAACTTTGATTTAAAACAGATGCCTGGAAGGTCTCTCCCTATGCCTTTATTTATAATTTTTTTAAAAAATTTATAAATGTATCATGAGGGCAGCCAGCGCACCATTCAAATAAAAAAAGAAAAAAGAAAAAAAGAAAGAAAAATAGGGCCATTCAAAACAAACAGCAACAAGAGATGGAATAGAGTATAAAAACTTAATGTATTTTGCTGGGAGACATCTTCATTTTCTGACTGATGACAAATCTATATGTATAAATATCTTACCTATAGACAAATAGAAACCTTGTGCATTATTCTGAAAGCTGCTCAAAACAACCACAAAAGAATAGCAATATTGCAAGTACCAAAAGGCTGGCAACCCACAAAACAACTTAAAAAGCACAATTTTCAGCTCTTTCTATATATTCTAAAACTGATTTTGAAACTTTCATATTATTTAGAATCACATTATCTTATGCTAGGACAAATGACCAGACAGACTCACAAATAGCTCAGTCGTGAAATATAGATCAGTCCTTGGCCAAATACTTTGGTTTTCATAGATCCTGTAAAAGTAATTAAGACTTCTTACACTCAAATGGTTTACACACCATATCCCTGAAAACTCTATTTATCAAAACTGCTGTTTGCTCCTCTGTTGGAAAGGTGCCGTACTGAAAACCTAAAGAACATGTACATGTCTGTGTCCAGAAAGACAAATCCTATCCACAAAATCCTTGCAAGTGCACATGGAAAATAGCAGAACTGTGTAACAAGACTCATTTTATTATGCACCTTTGACAAGCATTTTGTTTGCCCACTAATTCTGCTACTGGGATTTAGTTCTAACTTTCCAGCTCTTGAAGTAACACTGAACTGCAGCCATTTGGTTCTTACATCAGATTCCAAAATGACTCTTCAATCTCCCCTCACTTTTGGAGTTTCCATTAGGATAGCACCTGTTTGTGATCCAGACAGGAGAAGTTGCCCTAGCCAGCCTTTATTTCTTGTCAAGGTTGTTATGGTTTAGGATTCATTATTATTTGTATGACTGTCTAAAACCCCGATAAGTGTCCTATTCTGCTGGATACTACATCAGTAACTTTTTTAAAGGTTTGTGAAGCAGAAGTAATTACAAGTGAATGAAAAGTTCTGGAGGTATTGCAGGGAAGGCAGCCACCTCCAGCTATGTTCTATCCATGCTCACACTAATCACGCAAACCTCGTGTTTTGCTGTGAATCGGATGCTCACAGGAAGCTATTGCAAGGCTGCTTTTGACAAGGGAACTGAAGCCACTTCAATACCATATGACATATTGTGTAACACAGCATGTATTGATTCAAACAGAGAGACAACATTTCCCCAAAACCACAAATGAAAGGAAGAAGTGATTTTGTTTTTCTGGAGTAGCTGAGATAGGGGCAATGTAGTTCAACTACCTTCAATGAACTTTCTGAGCACTGATTTTGCAACACAAGCAGTGAAGAGTCTTGGTCTCTTAGAAGGTCCATGAGAACAAGACACCAGGCTGCTGAAGGCCAAGAGAATCACAGGAGCCAGCCTCAGGATCTATTTTGATACTTTAAGCACAAATCAAAACATTACCGTTGCTATGAAGCCAAAGCAATCATACTCTGTAATGTGAAGAAAATAATTATACTTGATGCACAAGAAATCTGTATTTGAAACCTTTCTTTGAATACAGGTCTTTAATGTAAGTTAATTTAAATTCCCAGCCATAGTAAGGGAATTCTGAGTGTTTCTGGATGATAGCCACTCAATGACGAAAATGTATTTACAAATGGCTAAAATAGTGAGAGGATGCAGTACAGTCCAAACACCATTTTCTTTATTTTAATCTAACTTTTCAGCAAAAATCAGTTCAGGAAACTTAAAAACCCAAAGAGTAGCCTCACAATTAAAAGTGCCAAAATTTTAAGCATAATCTGTTTAAGCCCCTAGAATAAAGCATAAGAGGCAAAAAACCACCACTAATAGTCCACTTCAGGAAAAGAATACAGACCAGAAGGGAAGCTGAATTGCTATTTGGCCACTTTCAGACAAAAAATTATTAAGAAGGAAAAGAAAAGTAAAATAGAAAAGCAACCATGATCCCAAATTGCATGATTTTATACTTCTCAAATGCTCCTGGAACCCAGGGAATATTCAAGGCAAAATCTGTACTAAAATTGCAGAGTCCACTCTGATTCCAATTGATATATACCACATTTACAGACTCCAGAGTGCTTGGCAAAACCACAGACAACTACACAAGAAACTTTACCATCTAAAATATGA
Organism: Bolborhynchus lineola; assembly: GCA_025448015.1. Lineage (NCBI taxonomy): Eukaryota > Metazoa > Chordata > Aves > Psittaciformes > Psittacidae > Bolborhynchus > Bolborhynchus lineola. The sequence goes on from JAOEHX010057815.1 coordinate 4,634, forward strand.
GTACAGTTCCACTGAAATAAAGCAAGGGCAGGAAAAGGACAGGAAAAGTTGTCAATTAAAGCACTGTAAGGGAAGTTTCCCATTCCAGAAAATGTAGACAACACAGGCTCATGGTTCTTTTGATCTTTAAACCACTATTTAAAAGAAAATGTTGAATTACAAATGTATTAAATGTCTGAGTCTCTAATTTCACACAGAACCAGTCTATCAGAAAAATCAAGATATAAATCAAAGTAACTCAGAAGTTTTGAGCGAAGAACTACAGAGTCAAATGTAACTGTGCAATGTTATAGTTTATTGCACTTACATGTTAAAAACCTATTTGTTTTAACTGGGAATTGATTTGCACTAGAGCTGTAATGCAATGCCAAAATGCACTATATATAGACCTTTACAAAAGGCATGAAGTGGGGGTTACCAGTGAGAACTCACAGAGAAAAACGCCAGCACCTAGCTTTCCATGCTTAGCCTGCAATGCTGTTCTTCCAAAACCAAGTTTTTGCTCACAAATGAACTAAGTTTATGTAGATAAACACAGATCTACAATGCAAATTATCCAAAGTTACAGCTAGCAGTGGAACAAGAAATATGTTTTAAGACAGTGTAAAGAACTGCAGGTGTTTTCTAGACTTATTCCTTAACTGGCAGAAGCAGACATTTCAACTATTCCAATGCTGCCAAAAGGTTAGATCACAGCTTGCCAGAAGTCTGACCCAAAAAAGCAAAAAGCACTGTGTGTGTGAGAGGACTCTACCTCCTCACCATCCTTTAGGACAAGCCATTCTGTATGTTGCTAAGAACAGAGAGAAGGGAAAAAGCAAAGTAGCAGGCATTCTGGGGTTGTTATACTCCCTACTTAGGTAGTCAAAGGCTTGGATGGATCCTGAGTTTCACCCACCCCAAACACAACATCTGCCACTACCTATTAAACCACAGAAGCTTATCACTCAGCATGAGGGACAGAACCTGAGTTATTTTTGTGAAATGTGAAATTGCAGTTCACTCCTGGGAAGTTTAGGGAGAATTTAAACTGCACTTAGCAAGACTGCAAATTGACAACTACAATAGAGCTGCTGAAATCTCCATGAATTAATAGATAAACCTTTCTACAAGTTCAATGCAACTTGAGGCATTTCAATCAAATTATTGTCACTACCACAAGCTAGAGATTTCAGTTCACATTTAAACAGGTTTTAATGTTTAAACCAATCAGAAGTCTAAGCAATTATATTGAGCTGCTCTGGAGTAGAGCAAACATGGCCCAGAAGGTTGCACCACAAGATAGCCCCATGACGGCACAACATTAGCCGAGGCACCATCTGCCTCTCCAAGCCCAAGCGGAGGCTCCAAAAATACCAAAGGCTGCCAGCACATCTCACACCTTGTTTACCTGATAACCATCAGATGGAACTGAATAGCTACAAAACCAGTCACATGCTGGCACTACTGAGATGCAGGTACACAATTTAACCACTCGTCAGAGACCTTCAAAACTAGCAGGAATGGAGGAAATACCAGTGAAGGTCCGAACCAGAACCTTATCATCATTCAACAGTTAGAAGGAGCAGAAAACCTGAACACAAAGACCATTTGCTCTATTTCTGTAACAGAGAGACATAAACAAAATGTCAAACAATAAGAGAGGAAATTGGATATTTGTGGCTCTTTCGCCAGAACAAAGCACGAAAGCTTAACTTGCAGCTCCATCTCCACAGAGGAAGTTCCCTGAAGGATAAAAGAAGGACTTAACAAAGTGAGATGCTGAACCCAGCAGCCCCGTTTTGTCACTCTCATCTTTGCAGCTCGCAGAAAAGTATAGACTTCCGCGCCAGCCCTTGGCACAGCAACCGGGAACAAAAGAGTCAGGCAGGCTGAGGGGAAAAATGAGAGCCTTTAAAGGCAGCAGCCAGCTTCAAAGAAACAAAGCATCTTGCAGGAGACAGTGACATGGAAGAAGCCTGTGTCTGTCTGCTGAACCTAATGACAACAGCCTCATCATAAACTGCAAAAGATAAGGAGAGGGACAGTTGTATCCAAAGGTGAAGAAAACACTCCTATTACTGCTTTCGACAGCCCTATTAACTCTCTAGAAGGACTCCCAACAAGACATCTATTAAATTTTCACTCCATGTGTTCCACCTAATGGGAGCTGTATTATGTTCCACACTGAGGGTAATTACCTCTTGAAATTTTTGTGTACAAGGGGAATAAAGGCGTTAATTTTCTGCAGGTGTCTTGGACACATTCCTTACAAATGCTCAGGCCTAAAATAAGGTGCACATTCCTGTTTTACAGGCCTGCTCTCAAATTAGGTTGGTTTTTATTTGCGGGCCAAGTCGAAGCTATTTATCCCATCCATTAAACGGAGACACATATAATATATTCTACCATCACCACAGCATAAACAATAACGGTTCACTGAAACCGAATTGGTACCAAAAACCTTCTATTTGTAGTCAGCAGAATGCTCATTGCATTAAGGTGGCAGAGCACTGGAACAGGCTGCCCAGGAGGTTGTGGAGTCTCCCTCTCCAGAGACATTCAAAACCCACCAGGGTGTAATCCTATGCAACCTGCTGGTGATGAACCTATGTTAGCAGGAGGGTTGGACTAGATGATCAACAGAGATCCCTTCCAATCCCAATCATTCTGTGATTCTGTGATTTATTAATTAATATTTATGTTATTTATACATATTTATATTATTTAAATATATATTACTGGCTCAGCATTTTACAGCAGAAGAACAGGAGGCTTCTTCCTCAGCTCTTCATATGACACTTCCTTGTAAAATTTCCTGAAGAAGTTTCAGCTTATCCTGAGGTACTGAAGAATTGCTTTATAAAAGTATGTTGTATTCTCACACATTTCCCATGTTACTAACTACAGATTTTAAAGTCCATTTGTACAATACAACACATTTATTATGCTTTTCTGAAAGACAGCAATATTTGTATGCCTGCAAATCAGTCTATCTGAAGCTATGCTCTTTCAAACATAAGCAGCATCCAGATCACTGATCAGACTGGCATCAACTCAGCCATCAGAAAACACTACAAAATTTATCAGCTCCTCGATGTGACTTTCACATGAACTGGGACAGCAAAACCTTAACATCCTTCTTGTGTTTTTTAGCAATAACAGAGACGCTTTTAAATATTATACAAAATTTAAAAATCATCAAAGTACTGTTCTTCTTACAAAAATACTTTTATTCATTTGCATGGTTTGCTCTCTTACGGTCCTATAATCAGGCTATAATTACTAATTAGAATTAAAAAGTTCAGTATGACATCAATGATTTATAGATGTTACGAAGTGCACCACCTCAATGTGATGCAGACACTGCTGCAGCACGTAATCAGTACAGATGGAAGGAAAAAGATGTAAAAAATTCAGGCACTCATAAAGGCATGTTAGTCTTCAGGGATAGGAATTTTCTTTCAATAACATATAGCTACTAACAGAATATTTATATTCTTTGTGGGTAATACTGACAGGAAAGATATTGTCACCCCATCAGTTCAGAGTATGCATCTCTCATCCTCAGAAAAAGCAGTTTCCTTTGTGAATTAACTGTACATGCCACCGCTCAGGCTACCAGGGTCCAGCCTGCGGATGTCAGTCATAGAAGATAGATTACCTCATGAAGGAAGTAAGACCAGAGCTACATCTATGTGAAAAGAAATGTACCAGGCAGCAGAGCAGACCAGATTTCAAGAATATGTGTATTTCCTCATTACACAGAAGAAACAAACCTTTCCAGTTGTTCCAAGAACATTCAAATCACTCCTCAAAAAGGCTTCTGATGCAGACCACCACAAGCAAGCTGATCATATTCAAGGAATTCACTATGCTGAAACCAATTTCTGGTTACTTCTGTTGGAGCTGCTCTATTTGCGGTAACAATGACATATTCTTTAAAAAAGGATTGGAACTGGGTCTTCTATACACTACAAATCCTTCCCCAGAATAGGGCAGGAATGGGAAGGATCTCATCTGTTTCCCTTCATATGCATTTTTTCCTTTGACTGAAACATTTCCAATTCGATTATAATTTGACTCAAAAACAGTTGAAAAGCTTCAGCTCTGATAATCTTTCATGCTCTAATAAAAAAACCCAACCCTATGTTTATTGTTCCCTGCACCTTTCTTCAGTAATGGATTACTTTGCTGAGAGCTGTAACATGAGGAGCATCTCTTTCACCAAGGCATAGCTTTATTAAAGATTAGGAAAATATCCAGAAGGACTTGGAGCCACTGTTCACTCTCTCTCCACAGGTGTACTTTCCAGATTTGCATGGATTTGGCTTATAATTTGACCAGAAATAAACCCCTCTAAAACATGTTCAGGCACTTCTTTTCAGAGTGTAAAATACTTCCCCGTAAAACTAGCTTTCCAGCCATAGTTGCTGTCAACATTAGAGTTGCATTTTTCTCGCTCTCATACAAGTGATTGAACTGATTTTACTCAAGCCTTACTAAAAAAAAAAAAGTATATTCGGCCACAATCCAAGATAGAGAACAACTCATCTGCAAAGCTCCATGTTTCACAAGCCATCTGCAAACAGAGCTTTATAAGAGGAACCATTTTGTTACCTTAGTTATACAGCAACAGCCACAATATAACATTCAGAAGGAAGGATTACAGCTGTAAAAAATGTTCACAATGAAGTCATAAAGTATACAATATGCCTCTTTTGAATTTCTTTACAAACACAAAACTTTTATGAAAACTATAGCTAGGATTCACAAATCTTTACAGAGAATATGGGCCAGTTTATGGAACCAACATAAACTCCTGTGAAATGCTGATTTTCCTTTTTTCTTTTTTCCTACCAAACCTGAAACTCAAAATAAAAATCACAGGGTGCAGATCCATGTGTACTGAAAGCAAAATTGCTGCACATGAAGCCTTGAGAACAAAACACACCATGTTTTGCACAGCTCGTTAGGATACATTATTAGAGCTGGGACCACTTAGGAAAATTCATCTAGAAGCCAAGAACATTCTTTAAACAGGGGATGGGAATATAAGCTCCAGTTTGCCTGCAAGCCTGAAACAAGTTTAATTAAAAGTTTCAGAAATGTTAAATAATGTTAATTTGTTGCTCTGGCAAACCGCCTGCTACAGCTTGGCAGACTCTATAAATGAGAGTCTGCAGCAACATTAATGAACTGCTTCCTGAGCCAGTTAGACTATTCAAGCCTTTTGTGGTTGTGGATTTCTGACCTTTAAGAAGCCCATGAAGTAAACGTGTAGACAGACACAGTACTATCTCGGACTTCAGAGGAAGGAAGGCCCACTGCCTCCTTCCTGACAGTATTTCTGATACTAAACTTTGTCAAGAAACAAAGCATCCTGCCTCTCCTACAGCAGTATCAAATCCAGATGGTGCTTACAAAAAGTACACAAAATCCTACACGATATGGATGTCTATTCACGAATTATTTTCAGTTTAATACACACAACAGGACAAGAGGGCATACATGAATATTATAAGAAAAATATTTATTTGAAGCAGATGTCAGGAAGCTCTGTTGCATGTAAAGAAGAAAAAACATGAATACTTGCAAAAGCCAAGGAAGCGAATTTCTGCAGGTACAAACACTGGACCCATTCACAATCAATTGAACAGCTTATTGGGGTGGAGTAAGGCCAAACTGACAAGTACTTTAACTACATTTGGTGCAGCAGTACTGCGTATTAAGGGTATGCTACACAAGATCCCATACGTAGGACCAGCTATTGATAATAGCATTTCCAAATATTTCCTTTCTTAACGGCTGTGGGTAGGTTTCCAGTTCTAGGATCATATTAGCAGTTTAAATAAGAGAGCACCCAACACCACTGATTTACTACAATCAATATATATCCATCTTCTCTCTTTCCCTCCCTTCCAGTTTATCATCTTCTTAACTATACACACAGTGATAAGCTGCAAAAGTACATTGGAATAAGCCGAAGGAGCCTAAAAGCAGGTCCTACAAGAGAAGAAAAAATAATGGGAGTGGAGGGAATGGTAGGAAATATTAAGTTATTGCAAATTCAAAAATCACAAAATCCAGACCTAAAAAAAGAAAGAAAAAAAAAAAACCTTTCAAGCTTTTGCACCTAAAAGCTCTACAAAAAGATTATTTTTGTTTACTCTAGAGACAAAGAGCTTTCACTTCTACTAGATATAATCTATTTCAAGGGGATAAGAAAAAAATTAGAAACTAATTCAAGAATACTAATGAGAAACAGGGAACACAGTGAATTCTTTTCAAATCTACATCCAATAGACCAGTATATACCAATATTCACAGTCACACTTTGCAACTCTTAAGAATTTTTATTTTCCATACTCTGGCTCAGATGCTTTCCTAAACCGTTTTGATAGTGCACAACCCCATATGGCACAGTTCCTTAGCAAACCTGCAGAAGAACCAAGGGCCATATTCCTCATTTAATGACCTAAGTAAGTTTTCTAGTGGAGACAAATGTGACCCAACTAATCACTTCAAAGCACCACTGCAAATAATTGAACTGAGTGGCAACAATTTTCCACAGAATGACCACGTGTAATGTTAGCTTCAAAGTTTCTGGGAAAGTTTCTTTTTGCACACAAAGCACAAAATTAACAAGGAACTCTCAAAGTCTCTCTAAAAGTTAATTTTTCATATGTTTATAACTGAAAGAACTTCCAACAATTAAACTCTAACTGGAAGTCACCCAAAATAATTTATTTCTCATCTTGCTTTCGTGGATAATCTGCCATTTTCACTAGAAACAACTTTCTGAGTTTTTGGAATCTCAGAGACATTATGATTGGGATATTATAAGATATTAATTATGATTTTTTTAGTCTGTAAAAATTAGCAATTGAATTCTTAAACCCTCAAGCAAGTTGCATCATTCACTAAATGATCTTTACCCCAGAACAGGAAAAATAATAGGAGAGATATATAATATATAAATGAAGAGAGACCACATATGCTAATGGATTACTTCTATATTTTAGGTTATTACATACACCAAACTTCAACTGGGAGAGCAAGACCGCTGTCTTGAAAAAATATCTGGAGCCTAGAAAAGTGTTCATAGAACCATAGAATGTTTAGGGTCATTGGAAAGGACATTAAGATCATTTAGATTCAAATACTCTGCCATAGGCAGGGACACCTTCCTCAAGACCATGTCACCCAAGGCTCTGTCCAGCCTGCCCTAGAACACTGCCAGGGATGGAGAATTTACCACTTCTTTGGGCAACTTGTTCCAGTGCCTCACCACACTCACAGTAAAGAACTTCTTCCTTATATCTAACCTGAACTTCACCTGTTTCAGTTTAAACCCATTCTCCAGCATTCTTATAGACTCCCTTCAGACACTGGAAGACTGTGGTCTTCACGCAGCCTTCTCTTCTCCAGGCTGAACAGCCCCAGTTTTCTCAATCTGTCTTGCACTACCATATGTATTTACACTGCTCCTCTTTAGGCTTCTGCTTACAGCCAACACTGGAGGTAGACACAGCTTTTGGCCTGATCCAGTGTAGCCTATTCCCTGTTTTTCTCTTACTTAAATATTAATATAGAAAATTAACACCAAAATAAAACTGGTCAATTATTGATTTAGTAATTCAACTGATCTAGTTGAAGATGTCCCTTCTTATTGTAGCTGGGTTGGTTTTAGTCAATGCCATAAGTTAATGCTTAAAGATCCAGGACAAGCTCAGCAAGGTTTATGACCTTTAACAGTTGACAGTGGTGCATGCAGAAGTCTATGACATAGCAGGTGAAACACATGAAACGCCCAGAATTTCATATTCAGCTATATTCCACAGACTGTGTCGAACAGTCCACTGAACACTGTATGACTGACATGACTCCTTGAAAAGTGAATGCTTATCACATTCTGAAAGTAGATCAATTTTAATAGATGAGCAAAACAAGAGCAGATGGAGAACAGAAAACTACGTATGTCATAGCTACTTTCATGCCAAACATTTTAGAAAATTTATCTTAAATTTTTACATATTCAGCATTTCAGAGTCTCTGGACTCTGATTAGGACAACAGAAAGGGTTTCTAACCAGGTTTTACAGAATATCCACCATTACTTGAACTGCACAACACCGGGCCAGTCAAGGCAGCAATGAAAAGAGGTGGAGAACTCCTCTCATTAACTGACAAAATTGTCAACTTTACAAATGCAGAATTTCATTCAAGCAGCAAACTTAGTATTTTGTATTGTCATTACTCTTTTAATCATGGTTGCTGTCACAACCCTACAAATCCAGTCAGGAGGGGATGTGGGCTTGCCACAGAAGTGTAGGGAGGCTGTGAAGCTCATCATCCCATGTGCTTAGTAGCTCTGGCAAGGCAGGAGCTGCTCACTGTGCCACTCCAGTTTAAACATTTCCAGGGTAGAGTACAGGGTCATGCATCCTGACAGTCTAGGGGAGAACATTTTTTACAGAGCACCACATCTTCAATTTACATTTCTTACCTATTGTTTTCTCTTCCAGGCATCAGGGTGGTAGTGACTCAACAAGAAGGGACTTGCCCAAGAAACCTAAATGGAGCTACGAACTTGAAAACCATTTCCAAAATCTCTACTGCAGACACAGACTCTGACTACATAGATGTAAGAAATGGGAAGGGAAGAAACTGTTTGCTTTTTTTTTTTTTACTTCATCAAAAACAACACAACCTAACACCTAAGCTAAACTAAAATAAATCCCTGTCTTAGGGATCAAGAAGAATTTCTTCCACTGAGAAAATTATAATAGAAAATAAATCACAGTCTTTCTTGTATCATCAGTTAAGCACTACCAGGAAGGTTCGTAGTAGAGACTTAGAAATAGGTAACAAGTAGTTTATGAATTATTCATTCCACTAATCTAAAGCTGTCTATTTTAACTATCTATTGAAAAGCTTGAGTTTCACTCTTTCCTAGCTCATTATCACATGAATATGGAAGCTCTAAAGACTGATCTTGCTGATCAATTATTTGCACTTAAATAAACTCTCCAAATGAGGAATTCTGGTTCTGAAGAGCCAGCATACAGTATTTTTAAAGACTGCACATGAATTTATGTGACTTATAAAGCATGCAATTGGTTTATTATCTGATTCCTTAATGAACAGCAACTACAAAAATTTTCAGTTCAGCAAGTAACCCTGAGATGGCAAAAATCAGACTTCAGAGAACATTGTTTATAAAAGACTCTGATTTCTAGTTAGCCTTTTTTATATTAGTAATAAAACACTGGAATCCATGAGTCACATTTTTAATTGAACCTTCACAAATTTTTTGCCCAACCAGCCTACCACTACTTAACCATAAATTAGTTTATTATTCAGTCATATGATCTTCTGGTTTTTAGTGAGTATCAGATTTGTCTCAAGCACATACATATAGAAGTGAAATAAAAATAACACTACCTGAGATTTCCTCATTTGTTACTCTGTTTTTCCATCACCTGTACTTTCCACTGTGTCTGCCGTTTAAAGCATAACTTAAGCCTAACTTTGGTCAAGCAAAAAAATTAGGTTTTGTGCTACTTTAGGACTAATTTCTTTAGGCTTTTGTTCAGGTTACAAGCTAAATCCTGTGGGTAAGCTAAAGAAGGGCTATCATAGGTTATGAGTGATGTGGTAAGAATCCTGTAACGCTATGTTGGACCTATCAGAAATATGCCTGGTTTATTAATCTAATAAACCTGCTTAAAACCTCCTTCAGTCTGTCTTCAATTACTTGCATGTCCAGATCAGTGCTTTTTTGTCAAAGGCCTGCTGTTGCATTTCTCACTTTCTAATACCATGTGGTATTAGTTTCATCCTGTATTTGTCTCCCAGTACCTTTCTGTCCTTCTTCTATAAGTACCTCTGCCTCTCCCTTATGCTCTGCCTCCAAAAGCAAAACCATTTCTCAACAATATTGTGGTACTTTCGTGTGAAGCACTAGATTTCAAGTGTGCTGACATGAATTGAGTTCTGTGTATGCCAGAGTTTTTCCAGTTAAAAATGTAAACAAAATAAATACAGAAGTGCATTTTGTATGACCGTAAGGAAACTCAGCCAAGATTTAAAACCAGTCACTAGAGTATATTCAAGTAAGGAAGAGGCTAGGCTGAGTTACTGGAGTATAGAGAATCAATTAATATAGTAGAACAGAGAATATTAACAGCTTCAGTGATGTGTTACTTCCAGCTAATGAACTTCTGATCTATAGGGAAAGAAATCTGGATGTACTCTGGGATTTCAAGATCAAAAAGAAATGGTTTCTCTTTGCTTCATAAAGAAGCAAAGAAACAGCACCAGGCTCCATGGAAAGCCCAGGTTGTTTGGTTTGTTGGCTTTGTTTTGGCTGTGGGGTTTTTTTTGGTTGGGGTTGTTTTTTGGTTTTTTTTTTTTTTCAGAAAAATGCAAACAACAAAATTAACCATTTTCTTAAATCCAACTTACAACATGCACCTAACTTACTGAGAATAAACAACTACTTATTACGTACCGGTTAGAACTTACAAACGTTCTTCGGGAGTGATATCATTAGTAATGTATCAGTCCATTTTAATATCCTGAACTCCAGTAGATCAATGAATAATTTTCTGGTATGGATCTAGCACCATTTGGTGTCCTTCAGAACACTGATTTGCACATCCTCATCTTGTGTTAGATAAGGAACCTTACAGAGATCCCATTTTTGTATTTTAAGAAGTGGCAATACAGAAGCATTGGCAAAGGAATTGCATACTTCTAGGCTTTAAGTACTTTCCTGAGGGTGCCCAGGACCAACTAGAAACATCACAGAGCTAGTCACCATGCAAAGCAGCCACTGCATTCCCAAATTTGCTGGCTCCCAGGGCTGACCCCTAATTCAGACTCACCCCTTTGTAGGAATGTTTCAGAATTTAATGAACTGTTTAATTTTTGTTCATTTCTGATGCTAGGTTCAAGTTCATTGAAGCCTGACCCATGCATGGTCTTCTGACACATCCAGGCTTCCACAGGTGTAATACCCTTAAAACTACCTTGAAAACCATCTTGATTATGTTCTGTGGACAAGGAAAATTTTAAAAAGACTTTATGAGTCCTTGGGATCTTACAAGTCCCTGGTCTCCTGTGCTTTCATGCCCTGTAAGCCGACATCACCATGAAGACTGCAGCTAGCTAATTTACACTCTCAATGCAAAACCAGGTTATTTGCAAATTAGATGATGTTGTACAGTATATATGAAATGCTATTGCTGATCACTTTCTTCTCTCATCTCCTAGCTGCTTCTCTCAAACATACATGATTTCACATGAATAAGAGGGACTTAAAACCCTACCCAAGTTTCAGTGTCTCAAGTAAATTTCTAAATTCTACTCGTTGAGGAATGATTCAGAAGAGACAATTCTGAAAAGCTAGCTTACTAAACCCATTATGATAAACAGTGACATCAACATGAAGCTGCATTCAAGCTAGAATAAAGAATGATATGGCTAAAGATGGGTTTACCTTTCTCGAGTGCAAATAAAACATAGTTCAGGTTTTGGTTTTTTGAGGGTTTCTTGGTTGTTTTTCAAAAGTCTTCCCACAAGGCCCTATTGTGCCCTTGAACACAAAAGGGAACTCTAATGAAACATCACTTAGTTCCCACATGCATAAAAATAAGGTAGATGTCACAGTAAAATGTAGACATACAAAAAAATATTTAGCCAAACAAGCCTTTCTTTTTAAACACAGCCATAGACACTTAGGCGCTCTCATACACTTAGGAGAAGAAATTGCTACTGGGTTAATTTAATTACAATTTCCTAAATAACTGTATATTGCCAAATGCCAATTTGCATTTGCCAATGAAATATTCCCAAACTGCAGCCAATGACAGATTATTTGCCTCTTAATGCAACAGACAATGTGTCTGCGGTTTCTGTACAACCGGCAGGGCATCCTGGCATCCTAGTGAGATTCCTACGGAAGGAGAGGAGTTGAAGGAATACAGCTGTTGTCGCAGGGGAAAAAGTCACTGATTAGGATTTCAGTGCTCTTTTGTTTTATGCTGTACTTCTGAATGGAAATCACACACATTTAAAGCAGACCAAAGGATTCACTCCCAAATCATTATCACTTCCACTTCCAAAAGCCGCATGTCTTGGGAAAACCCAAGAGCTAAAATAGTACTGGATTGCACCTTTGTTCTAATCAAAAGTATAAATCTTTCTGAGCTATAGCAGCTTATGAATGAGAGAAGTCAGAATTCTATACCAAGAGCAGTTATTACAAATTGAAAAACTGTTTACTTGAATTTGAAAAACCAGTATGATGAATTTTTCTCCATATATAATGTGCTATAGCTGAGTATCCCCATATAGTGTACAAGCCTTTTTGGTGAATTAGAATAAGTAAACTGGAAAATAGATCAAAATTCTTGTTCAGACAATACTTATATTTGGAATCCTAACAATCTAAAATATTTGAGGAATAGAAGAGAAAAACACAAAAAGGTTAAGTCAGGGAAAATAATTATCTTACTCATTACTGTTCATTTGAAGCAGAAAACCCATGTGCAAGCATTTCCATGGCTCAGTTTTTCCTGCAAAATGGAAAAGCAATTCCCTTTTACTCAAAACTACTTTAATGTTGCATTTTTATTTGTGATGGAGTAATCAGACTTTCAAGAGGAGAAGCAGCAAGAGATAAGCTAGTAAGTAGAACTCTAAGTATCACCCAGACAAAAGATACACACAACCTTCACACTGCATAGTACAGTCTTTTCAGAGGTGAAGTTCTCCATCTACTTCTTCCACCAAGAAAGACCTATGTATCAGTATTTCAAATAAAAGAGGCAGCTGTCAATCTTGTTAAAAACCAAATCTGTCACCAAGATTCTTTTCCCTCAGCTTCTG
>JAOEHX010057823.1:0-27522 GCA_025448015.1 Bolborhynchus lineola
CCAGGGATAGAACATTTACCACTTCCTTGGGCAACCGATTCCAGTGCCTCACCACCCTCACAGTAAAGAACTTCTTCATTATATCAACCTGAACTTCCTCTGTTTAAGTTTGAACCCATTACCCTTTGTCCTAACACTACAGTTGCTAATGAAGAGTCTCCCCCTACCAAGGTAGCGCAGAAACAGAAAGGAAGGTATAAAGTAGATTTACGACAGTCCCACAAATTATATTTAAATGAGAGAAGCAATTCAGAGGACAGGACAAGCAAAAGCAGAGGTTTCAGATACAGTGTCAGAAGAGATTAAAACTATTAATGGAAAGGAGAGGAAACAGAAATAGCAGAACAGGAGATTTTTTTTTACTCCCAAAAATAATCTCTGGTACTTCCAGGGTGAAACTGCTTTGCTCTGCACAGGCTCAGCCAGCCATGGAGAGAACATGGTCTCATCTGTGATGAGACTAGCGGTAGAAATGTATAGTATGGCTTGATTCTGCTGAAAGAAAATCTAGAAGAAACTTGGGTCTTGTTTTAGCTGAACGTGAACAGCTGCTTTCTAAGAAGCTCAGAGAGGAGCCCCAGGTTACATCCTACAAACTGCAGTGGACAAGAAAATCAGGACTGTAGTAAGAAACACAGCCAAGCATGGGACAAGTTAGCACAAAATGAGAATAATAGGAAAGCAGTACTAAAGGGTAAGGTTTTGAAAGAAACGAGCAACCAGTATGCTGCCAGGCATCTGTAATGCTGAGGGCAGAGAGAGAAAAAAGCTGTGAGAGATCAACTTCCATAGACGTAACAAAAGACAGTAGCTAGAATGAAAGAAAACAGGAGGCATAAAGAGAGAAAAACTCTTTAAAATAATCAATTCAAGGTTGGCACATAGATATCATTGCTGAAGGCCATGTTACCCATAAAGGTCACAAGTGGATATCTTTTAAAATTTATTTATTTTTATAAGGTTGAAATTGGCACTAAAAAACAAACCACTGTATTTTCCTTCCCCTCTACTATATGATCCTTACCCTCATTGGTAAGTCCACATCTGGAGTATTTGGGGCTCCCCAGCACAAAAGAGACATGGAGCTACTGGAGACAGTCCAGCAAAGGGCCACATAGACTATTAAAGGACTGGAACGTCTCTTATGAGGAAAGCCTGAGAGAGCTGGAGAAAGGAAAGTACAAAGAAAATATGTGATGAAGTGATGTGATAGAAATACTTGAATGTCTATGCTACTCCCAAGAGACAGACAGCAAAAAGTGGCCATAATTTTTCAAACATGTGTCCACAAATTGCTTATTTTACACAAGCCTCACTATGAATTCTGCATGTCATCCATTTAACTTCATCTATTCTGAAGATTTTCAAGAAATTCTAGTTATTATGTGTCCTTTTACCTGATCAGCAAGTGCCTTCGATAGTATCAGCTTAGATACATTGACTGCAGCCTGAGAAATATATGTATCCTGTATGGTTTAGACATCTTTAACTTTTTGACATCTTTCCAAAAGGTAATGGCAGGAACGTACCATAAGCAATACCTTGACATGACCTAAGTCATATATAGTGTACTGATGTGCAGAATACACTTCTACCACCTGTGAGAAATCCCTGTGCTTAGGATTTTTGACCTTGGCTCTGTTACTAGGCAAGGAGCGGATCCTGCTTATCCTGGGCCTCAGTGAGCTTTCGTGGAAGAGAAAGAAGAGAAATAGAATCAATTAGAAAGAAACTGCAGTTAAAGTAGCTGGGAGGGAAATAGCCTGGGTAGAGTTTAATGAGAAATGTTCAGTGCAATACTTAGTCCTCCTTGCAGCTCATCACTGCAACACATTCTCAGAGACACATGCACACACCTTAAACCATAAATGTAAAAATGTTAAAGTTCCACATAATTAACATTATTCTTACTTCCAAAATTGTGTTAGAAATATTAACGTGGTAAAGATTGCAAAGAAGTGTGTTAGGCAATTCAGAAATGACAGAAATCACTGGGATTCATTTTACACATGAGCAGTACAGTCCAGAGCTTAATACACAGCAGTGACCAATTTTGCTAAACCAGCTTGCTGGCTCCTACACTTCATTTAGCAACCTGATGCTCTCAAGCTTTTAGACCACTGGGGGAAAAATCACCACATTTTGGAAATGTATTACTGCACGAGGGGTTATTAGATGTTTCCACCATCCTCTTTGTGCTCAACCATTAAAGAAGGGGGATATAACTTATTTCTTAAGTTCTGCATCTCCCAGTTTTCCTTCCCCACAATCAAATCATAAAAGTGAGGGTGAGTCTTTCTGGTTTACATGACCATTGCCACAGCATTATCTGCTTGCAGCTCTGCAGAGGAGTAGCCATGAAAGTTTTATTCAACCCTCCAATGTCAACAAGCCTGTTTTGGGCCACTTGAAGGGGCTTTTACCCCACTTTTAAGTGTTCCTTTGAGTGCCCAATTCATGCTCAGAGCAGTGAAAGTCCTCACAGATTTTCAGTGCAGCACTCTAACAAGCCTTTATTATGCTCATACAAAGAATGATTTGTCAGAGATTTTAAACTTGGACAAAATCTAAAATTTGTCTAGGGATTCCCAAACACACCTCTCTGAGACCAGACAACCATGATGCAAGTTCCCTTCAGAGGAAAACAGCAGCATTTCCAGAAACTTTCCAAGAAAGTTATGACTTCCAGAAAAGAAAACAAAACCAAAACCCAAAAACCACCATCACCAACAATAAAAATACCGCATAAACCCCCCAAACCCAAACCAAACAAAACCCAAAACCATCAAACAAAAAATGAATGCTCCTTATTTTATTTAATCAACTTATCTGAGACCTTAAAATAATGAAAATGTAATAAAAAGAGCAGGCTGAGACAAACTGCCGTGGGAGGTGTTGGCTGCAAGTATTAAAATATGGCAAAGCTTCATGTGGCTGAATATAGGCTCCTATAGGGGAAACTGTAAGGTAAACTGAAGGGCTGCTGCTGTACTTGCTCTGCCTGTTTATAGCACCACTGCCATACATTGCACCATGTGTTACAGGCATTTTAAGTAACTGTTTACTCTGTACTGTTACCGGCAGCACCCTCAGTTTCTGGAGGCCTCATAGGGAAGCTCTGATTTTCTAAAAACTGTGCTATGACTATGTGGGCACCTGCAGCCTTTCCAGTCCTGAAATCTCTTAACAACAGTTCCCATGGAGCAAATATATTATTGTAAATTAAAGGCTGGATAAAAATAACTAGACAGTGAAAATCCTGTTTACACCAGCAGCACAGCAATCTGAAAACATGGGAATTCTCATTGGGGTACAGATCTGATTCCTCAAAACACATTTTTAACATCTAAGGATGTTAAATATCCCCAACTAAACAGCCTAAACCCCATAACTTCCACCCCTGCCCCAACTGTTACTCCTACCCCAACTGCTGCATCTACCCCAACTTCCAACCCTGCCCCCAACTGTTGCACCTACCCCAACAGCAGCACCTGCCCCAGCTGCTGCGCATTGGCCACTCCAGCTGTGCCAGCCCTGCTTTCAGCCATCCTAAGTGCCACCAAGTTGCCCCATCTGGCAGCCCATTATAGGGCGCAGGCCAGTCACAGATCAAAACCATCCACACAGAAGTCAGCAGGAGAGGGCAGTGCAGTGAAGCAGGCCTCTGGTGTTTTTAACCCATCAAAGCAGAGTTGCACATTAGGGCAGTTGTGCCAGGTTCCTGCTGTGTTCACGGTCTTCCCATCTTGGTGCTTGTGGTCTGAATGACACCAGTGCTGAGAGCTGGCACTGAAACATAAAGCAAAGGGGTGGAATAAATGGTTTCCTTGGGGCAGAGAGCTAACAGAGCAGAATGCTGAGGCACTGTGCCAGGGTCAGCCTAACAGTGCATTTGTTGATTCTCTTACACAAACTGTGCGAAACTGAGAAGAAGGTTAAAAGCATGTTGAAGCAATTTAAGGAAGAGACCAAACATACATCAAAAAGTCATTGTAATTATCTCCAACTTCAACATTATAAATCCAGAAAATTCAGAGATAAGGTTTAATTTAAAATAAGAAACCTGAAGTCCGGAAATGCCCTACACCAACAACATAGAAGCCAACTGCTTTTACTGAAGAAGCTATGCAATAATAATGCAGTGATGATTAATTTGTAATAGATACTGTGACTAGGGATCAGAATACAGTTACTTTAGATGATACATTAGATTTAAAAAGAAAAATCATCACTTTGCCCCATTTTGACTCTAGAGCTTTCAATGGAACTGAATGCATAAAACAATTAAGAAGCTGCATAACAGTATTTTGTCCTGGCTAAAGTACTGATGCTTAGTACTATATCTATAGAAGAATCCAATTTTAAATTAGTTTCATCTCATAAGTATGTTATCGTATTTACTTAGAATTTCATGTAAAATTCATTCTTTGACCAGTCAGTACTAAAATTCCAAAGAAGCAAGATATAGTCTTCCTCTGTAGTGGGGAGACCATGTCACTGCTTTACATGAAAACTCATCTCATTCTAATGAAGAACAAGAACTTCTGTAAAATTTGAAAGAGGGAATGAATTCACAGGAAGAAAACAGGAATTCACCTTCCCCTGTCTAAATCAGACCTTATCAGCAGTTTCAAAGAGACATAAGTAAACTAAAAGAACAGAAGATGCAATGGCAGGTGAAATTTCATGTTGACAAAGTAATGCATGCAATAAGAATAATTTATATTCCTACCTAATTTTAATTTAGCTATTTAAACCTGGGAAAAAAAAAACCATCTAGACTAAGATAGAATATTTTGCCTATCCGAAAGAAGAACAGCTACAAAAATTAAGATTCTAAAAGAAACCTGTTCTGAAAATGCTACACTAGTGGTGGTTTTTCATCAAGGGGGTCACAAAGCACTGTATGTCGTAGACAGAAACTAATAATGGGAATTAATTAAGTGTAAGGACGTGTCTCTTTAAGAAGAGCCAAACGCCCAAGTCATTAATTTTAGAAAACAAAAATTCAAGACCTGCCATGATAAAGGCACCCACAATATTCAAATATGCTGTAAAGGGAAACAACTCTTCTTCACAAGCAGGAATTGAAATCTGAAGGTGGAAATCCAAAAGCTAATTATGACAAAAACTTTACCACCTTACATATTCCCTTGTGAAACTCATTACTACTGTGTTGGTAAATTCAGGAACTTGGAAGCACCCTGGGTAAGAGGTGGATATGGAAATTTCTCACAGGGTTTTATACTATACCAACAACAAAGAGTTTTAGTAAGGTTATGGGCCTTACTATCTTGTCATTAACCTTATCCCCCTCTGAAATGTCAATTAAAAGCTACTGTTGAGAGGAAATGCAGGCCTGGATGCACCAGTCATCAGATTCAGCACCACAAAATGACACTTGCCCTGCCACTGCTTCTCATCTCTTTTTCTATGGCATAGCCACCTGTGACTGGTTTTTAAAACCTTTTCTTTGAAGGATATTAACCTCCTCACCATCCACATATCCAAATATACTTTGCATTTGAGTTTAATTTCTCATATTGATTTCTTGGATTTTGGACGTGAAGGCAACAAATCTTTTGTAATCATCTTCCATCTAAAACATGGGATGATGCTATTTCTTAAAGTGCACCCTAATCACAGTCTGTTTATTTCTTATAAACAGAAAAGACCATTAGACATTACTTAACATATTATACAGGTATATAGTATCAGAAGAAGCCTGTTTTGCATTGTCCAGTTGTCTTTTTACTTTTCACCAATTTGGACAACTGTTTCACATGTTCATATACAAGATTAGCATCTTTGGATGTTAGCTTGTATTAGTAATAATCATGTTTGGACAGTGCCTTTTTCCTTTTTTTTTTTTTTTTTTTTAATAAGAAATTAATAGAACTTTCAATGCTATATGAGAAAGAAACTTAAATGACCATGAGAATAGGCACTTGTTTGTAAAATGGGAAAATTGGGTTCAACTCTGTGCTTTAAATGAAATCACATTTCTCAGCTTGAGCTCAGAGTTATGCTAATATGTTCATTTAATCCTCAGGAAATCTGCCTCAAAGCATGTATCCTCTGAAATTTTTAGACTAACTCCAAGACAAATACCCAGCTTTTCAGTGATGGCTTTCTACCAGTCTCTTAGCTGAAGGTCAATACATGTGCAAAACTACTAAGCTGCCATTAAAGTGAGGCTCCTGGGAGAAGGCATGACATGGAGCACAACACTGCAAGTACCTGGGAGTTAAAAAATCATTGCAGGTTGCTTGACACAACCTTGTTGACACAGTACCTCCCTTTGAATATGTGTTGGTGCACTCAGGGTTAGAATGAATCAGCACTGCAGCATCAACACCATATGACTCTCCTCATTAGTGAACACCTGTTGATAATTTAATAGCCTGAAGAACAGCTGAAAAATGAGACCTGGTGCTGGCAGCCAGCACATCTATTCAGCAGTAAATCTTTCCTCTTCAGTGGTTATTCAAGGCACTTGCTACTACACTCTTGTTTACAATGGCTTAGCTCTGTTGATATTCATGTGTGAAAAGAACACAAGGAAAGGAGGCAATGTAGCATCATCCTAGGAGAAAGAAGTCTGCCTACAAAAAAGCAGGATTAGTCACACATATCTGAAAACAAACAAAAAAGTCATCAAACCTTGGAAAAAAATATTTCTATGGAAAAAAAAAGGTCCCCCAATGATATTAACGATATTTTATATGGAAGGCAGAACTGAGAGGCAAACCCAAATTATTTTCCACCAGAAGAAAGGGTGTAAGAGAGGGCTGATCTAACCCCCTTCTAGTCTCTGGGAAGAGAGGAGTGGACATGTCACTTTTACTGGGGCCTTTGATGAAAAGCATTGAAAGGTCCCACTTCAATTCTAATGAAGAATGAGAATATGTATGAAATAATATTCAGTTCCTTAGCAATACAGATGTCCTGTTTACCAGCTTTCTAGCCTTCCACTGATGGGTGAAAAGGGAGCTGAAAGATCCCTACACAACTCAATTAGCTGAAAAACTTCACCAAGATGCCTTCAGCTATGTCCAAGAGTAATAAAAATGCAGTCCAGCTACAATATCTAGGTTGAGGTTGCTGTTGCAGCTCTAACCTGATGAAGTTACATCTAGCTGGATTTAATCTCTGCAAATTCTGACCAAATGTCCCATTGTGAAATTTCACAAGGGTGTATTTTTGAGATTTAAAGGACAGAAACTCATTATAAATATAGCACTGCCATGGAGGAAGAGGACAGTAATGCAGATAGTCAGCAATAATGGCTGTACATCACAATGATATTTGCTTGTGGTTTCCTAAATCAGTAGGCAATCATTACTTCTCTTTTGGAAGCCATCCTACATCAAAGGACACATACAAATTTCATCATGGCAATTACAGTCATTAACAAGGTCTGCACAGCCTCTGAGGTGTAGCTAAGTTTAGAAACACAACAGTAAAATAATACCCTGCCTATATAACTTTTTGATTATGTTAGACAACATTATCTATTCTATTTATGCAGTGAAATGTAAAAAAACAAAAATGTTCATAAAAGAATATTTGCACTATTTTTCAAAGCTTAAAAAAATAACAGTTCCAGTTTCTACATACAAATCTCACTGATTTGGGGAAAAATACTAAAAATGCTAAGAACATAATACTTCATGGAAAGCTTTGCACAAACTACCTTCAGATATAACCCTCTTCATTAATTTCCTTTCTTGAATAGAAAGGTTTGCATTCTATATTCAGAGTACATGCATTTACATACTCTTTGCATGTAGGCAGACATTTTCCTGAAGTTCCTCAATTCCAGACACCTTTCCATTCTCCAATTGCTTGTTTATTCTAATGAAGAACAAGGACAAATTTGGAAGCTCCCAAAACTGCCACAAAATGTAGTTCTCATTCTTCTGCCAGCTTTAATCAAAAATTCAGCTTAAATTCATGTCTAAGAAAGAAAATAATTCATCTCAAAGGTATTAACAGCACACATACACTTAAATTTATCTGGCTAAAGACACAAATGCAGTTACAATACCAAGGTTTTCAAGACATTTTGTAAAGTTTTGGGTTAGACCTCTGCATATTTACTTTGTCTATGGAAGAAACAGACCCACAGCTCTCATTCTAATATGGAAGTGGAGAGTTTAGGGAAAGTATAAAGTTAGGCAAGAGATTCCAGTGTGCAAAATCTATACAATTGTTAGCATTTTCAAGGGGTCTACTCTTATGATGAGCAGAGGTCATTAGGATTTCAATACCATGATTAGAGTGATGGATTCAAAAACTCAAAACCCTTGCTTAATAAGATCTTTGGAAATAAAAAATAAATAAAATGAAACAAGGAGAGAGAAAGAGAGGAGAGAAACAGTGAAAAGTTTAGGTATTAAAACATGCAGACTCCCCCTCATTGACATTTGTAATAACATTTTAAAACCCATGGGGAGTAGTACATCTACTCATCTGTAGCAAGGTCTGTACATTGAGCTTGGATATGTTCAGAGATTGTATTTTTAATGTTTTTCTGTGTCACTAATTAGATTTTGTTTATGAATCCATTTCTCATATGGCTAATCTTAGGAGACAAAGTGTGATTATTTCATTGTCTTTTAACTTATTTTATGTTTTGCCACTGAATATTTTAATTGGATGTGTTTCACTGAGTAATACAGAACTGAGTTAGGAAGGTATTAGTCATGTTGAAAATACTGTTATAGTCCAAAAAGAGGATGAAACATTAAGAGTTCAATTTAAACATATTTATGGATATATTAAAAGAAAAATATTGGATATTTTAAAAGAAGAATATTCTAAAAGTATGTTATAAGCTGGTGTCCATTCACAAGTTAGTCACTGTAGATAAGGATAAATCTTATCCCTGTTAATTTAAATAACTTTTGGAATCATAGTTAGGAGAAATATATCTTTTTAGGAATGTATGAAATGAGCTGTAACCCATTTGAATTAAATGGAGATGGGCCAGTTTTAATAAGTGGATTTTGTTCTCTTCTTTCATTTCCTTGAAGACCATGAAAAATTGGACAAAATTACTTGGCTGCCTCTTTAACCCATGCAGAAGGCAAATAACACTTGTGCTTGCCTAGCACCAGTAAATGGCATGAAGCTACAAAATGAGCTGCTATATGCTTTCATTGGATGCCCAAAAAACAATATTAAAAAACAATTACCTCAATGGACTTTTGGATTGGGATACTTGGAAAGAAATCATAGAATTAGGTTGGACTATCTTGGTCCCAAATGAGTGCATTTTTCACCACTGTTTTAAGCAGCAGTAAGGAGTGGAACTGAAAGACAACCAAAAGCTTTTTCAAAGATTTCACCAGTGTTAGAATAATACATACAACTGAATGCTCTCTTCACATAAATCCAGATTTTTATGAAACACTGTCAAGTAACTGTTCTGTTTATTTCACAAAAGTAAATAATACCATTTAAAAATAGTAGTTAAAAATATTTTGGAAGATTCTTAACGTCATTTTTGTTCTTTTAAGGTAGCATTCATCTCATCTAAGTTTCATCATATGAAAACTGGTGTTTTGTCTCAGCTAGACACTCTTTGGACACTTCTTGAAGGAATTTTGGAAATCATAAAGGCAGTGCATCCTTCTGAGATACGATCTACTGTTTTGTCCAGAGACTGTAAAGGGAACAAACAGAGGGAAATAGTTTGGATAAGATGCCTAATATTTTAAACTAATCTTGTTAAGCAAAAAGAACCCAGTTCTTCATACAGATGAGAAAAGCCTGCTTTAAGGTGCCAAACATTTACAATTGCAGTACTGTCTTTTAGTTTTGCAGTTATAGAGGAAATGGACTAATCAAATAATAATACAGGAACTTATAAAAGTTCTTGGAAATCATTTTTCAGTCTGTTCTTGTTACAGGAAAGTCTGTTATCTCTAGCCATTTCAAGGCTTTTAGTAATGTACAATTTACGGATTGCCTTGGGTCATGAGAACACACACCTTAAAAATAGCTAGTGGGAGACTGAATTGAAGGTTACAAACATAGGTGGAAGTGTATTCTTCTGATTTCATTAGATAATGGCCTTCCTCAATTTTAAGACTACTCTCATTTGTAGACCTAAAGGCAAAAGCTTTTTATGGGAAGGGAGATTAATTTGAACTCTAGGAGGAGAGTCCTGCTAGGAATAAACTTCTCTTTCCATCCATACCAGAGAAAAGATTTACATCCCCCAGCTGTTTAGTGCTGCTGGCTTCTTAGGAAACCAGGAAGGATGGTAACCTCTAGCAATGGAATGAATGGGTGGCTGCTAGCGAGAAATATGAACCTCTTCAACCCTCACAGTCTGCTCAAGAAGAGAAGTGCTCACAGCCCTAAACTAAATGCAAGGTAAAGGAATTCATGGATAGCATGCAGCAAAAATTCGAAGAGTCAGTGGAACAAATCACTTGATCATAACCTTTCTAGATGTGACTTGTGTGAGCATTTGCTGATGGGAGACTGAAATTATATCACAATATTTGGCTTTGTTAATATTACTCAGTTACATTTCATTTCTTATTCTTTCTTCATAATATTTTGTTTTTTCTTAGAGAAGGTTCTTTGGCAAGAAAAAAGGTTATCAGTCATGGTGTCAAAGGAGAAAAAAATCCTTATTACTCTCTTTAAAGTTCCAATGAGTAATATAAAATTTAACACTTTTTAAAATGTTTCTGTAGCTTCATGGATGATTTAATGATGATTGTATTCTAGTGAATTTTACCACGCATGATGCTTCTATTTGAGTTTTGATTTAGTTTCTAATATGTCCTCTCTGCCAACTTCTGTCTGGGGAATTGTGATTGGTAGTGTGAATTTTGAAGTGAAATATAAATTTATTTATTTTTTCCTAAAAGAGCAAATGAGCTTGAGAAAAAAAGTACACTGAAACTAGATGGTTTATAATGAGCCCCAGTCCCTGGAATAAGCAGAATGAGTGTGTATATACTACCTTCCTTCACATTAACAGTTCTCTAGTAAGTTATCATCTCATCTAGATAAGCTAATAAAGAAAATTCTGAGAAACAAAGAGCAGATAAAACTGGGAACATCCAGGCAATTCTACCTCTATCCCAGGCAGGTGGCAGCTTTTCTGGCATTATGGAGACTTCACTGGATTGAAATGAATCCCACAAGTTCACATTCAGTTGGGTCTCTGGTTCAGTATTTAGAAGGCAGAGGTCTTTCAGACTGTGGAACTTCCCCCTTTTAGTGGTGATGGGGCACTCTAGCCAAATTAGACTACATTAATCACCCCATTATATGTTTAGCTACACAACCATAGAAATTTTTTGAAACTAATAGACAAGAACAGCTGTCTCAAAGATTTCTTCAAAACCACAACCCGGGTGTGACATTAGGATGGCTTGTCTGCAAAGACAAAAAATGTTGTCACATATGGCTACTGTGAATGAGGAAAAAACAGAAGTGATTTTATTTTAGTTATGGCTGTATAATGTCAGCATCTGAGGGCACTATTCTTGAGAAAAAGTAACTCTGTTTGGCAGTAACAACACTTTACCTTACTAAAGTAAAAATGTGATTTTCTCAAATCATGTTGAAATGAAACCTGATTTTCTCAAATTAGAGAGTGAGGTAATTTTCTTGCTGCTTACTTTTTCAACAAGGTGAATAAAAGAATAAAAGTGAAAAGCAATTTTTTTCTATGTTCTTGCTTTCACACCCAAACATTAAATAAGGAAATACTGATGAAAGACAGACCTAAATCACCGGGGGAAAACATCAAATCCAAAATAAAGTAACAAAGTATCCTGATTGAATTGTATTGTTGCCACTTCCCATGCCTTTTCTGGAACATTTTGAATGGAAATGGTTCATGAACTTGTCTGGGAGTTTTGGTTGTGGTTTGTTTTGGGTTTGGGGTTGTTTTGTTTGGTTGGTTTGGTTTGGTTTGTTTGTTGTTGTTTAAGCGTTTTTTTTAAAGGAACCAAAAAAGACAAGAATCTGGGGTGGAACATTATTCCCTTGGTGGGCCAATGGGAGCCATGGGGCAACCACAGGAAGGGAGAAGAGGTTTAACTCAGGATGAAGATTTGACTCAGGTGCCCCAAGTTTAACAGGTGCCACCATACATATGAATATCATCTATGGTTATATGCGGGCAGTGCCTTTTGGATGTTCAGTTGGTGAGAGGGGAATATGAGAGGAGAGAGCATGGAAGCCCATCTAATGACTGTTGACTAGCCCATGCTGGCTAATTAACTGACAAACCAACAGTCTGACAAAACATAAATTATGAAGAAGATCTGTGAACTGAATGCAATTGTGGTTATGAGGTTAAGGACATTTCTTGAGAAAAGGGTCTGTTTAAGGACTATAAGTCTCCCTGATGACAGTACAGTTTGGTGAGAGGCTAGAAAAGCACCAAGCTGCTGTTAAGAGTAGCTGCTGTTAAGAAGAGATCTGCCAGGAATAGGTATGTGTGGGTTGAAGTAAACATGATTCATAATTAACTTATGAATGTTGATCAAAAGTCCTGTGGACTATCTCTGGTCTCCTAGTGTATTCAAAGCCTCTCACAGAAGGTACCTCACAGAAGCCTCTCAGCATGAAGAGATGAAAGATGGAGAATGATTCCAAAGGGACCTGAATGGGAACTTTGTGGAAAGTGCTCCTGTACAGTTCTGTGGTTGGCAGTATCATTGCCTTTTACATGACATCTGCCAGTGAGGTTAGCTTGCTTGCAAAGTCTGCTTGAGCAGATTAGGATATGGTATGCTTTTAGATGCAAAACCAGACCTGAACAACAATTCAGAGTGATGAAGGTCCATTTAAGAAAATCATCCTTTGGCATGGCCAAGAGCAGAAAGGTAGTGGGTGTCCTGCTCTTCTCCTCCTATTTCCCTCCTCCTCTGTTCTAGTCAGATGCGTATGAAGTGTAAACATACTTAGAGATAGAGGCTCCATGTGGGTCACCATGGGAGATGCTGTAGGACTGGGCAATACTGAGGTGGTACAGCAGGAAACAAGAACAATATCCTTAATGTAATCATAATCTTCACATTTTCCTTTGAAGCATGAGAAACTGATAATAGTCAGTGCTTGCTGAGACTTCCAGTTTGGCCACAGAGCATGTGAGGATTATGTGAATCACTGTCAGAGGGCAAGTTTAAATTGTGATAAGTAGCCTATATGTAAAAGCCATATTTCTGCATCAAGTAATAATGTTGAGTGGTTGAAATCCATCCCTTGTCACACAGTAACATGCACAATAAATGTAATTTTAAATCCATTACAATGCTGCCAAATATATTAAACAAAAATATGCAGAGGATTTATCCACCAGAAGATTTATACAGATTTTCCAAATAGTACATCATTATGGGAACTGTCAATTTGAAAATAAAAATTGTCAAACTGTCACTGGAACATAATAAAATCTGTGACAGAAATACACAACAGCTACTAAGTTTTTAAAAAATAAAACTCTCAGCAAACCCACTCTGCACACAATTATCACCTCTGTAGATTGCCAAGGAAGCAGTAAATTACTGAAGGATACCAAAAAGAGAAATGCCATAACAAATGTAATTAATATTAGCAACACACCAATTATCACGTGTAAGTACCATTGAAAAGCAGACTGTTGTACCTTTAATGATGGAATCCAGAGGTGTTAGCATTCAAAAGATAAAATCCCAGCTAAAAGGTGATCATTTGTTTTTTCACATCTTTTTGTCTTGGATTTGGTTCCCTCACTGGTCTCCTGATTTGTAAGCTTCACACTCGTTATCCTCCTTGGTTAAGCTGAAAAAAAATCAAAAAGTAGTTTTGTCACAGTCTGCAAGTAATTATACAAGAAGAGATTTCTCACACATTGCTTTGAGTGATCCTGTCCTACGTAAAAGCTTGTCAGGTTTATGTGTTTGAGCCCCAGGAAGCCAGTCCGATGCCCTCCTTCGGTCTGGGAACACTATAGTGAAATCTTTCCCTTCCACATGCTTTATGATCTCTTCACCCCATTATTTCCTGGTAGACACAAGATTATATTGCAGTGCTGTCCCACAAGCATAGGGCTATTGCTCCCTGATTGTCTAGTAATTTAAACATGTCTTTCTCAGGTCCCAAATCTTGCAGGTTCTCCAGATTTATAAGTTGACCCTTCAAGGACACTTGGCCTTTAAACAGACACAAAGCCAACATAAGCATTCTATACATGGTTGATCTGAAATCTGATAGTATAAAACTTATACACTGCTGTCTGATTTTCCTAACTCTGCATCATGCCTGTGCTTTAATTTAAGGTGAGGATTTTGGAAGGAGCCCATGATTATTCAGTATGACATTGCTTCTTTGCACTACGTGAGCTCTCTTTGCCAAGAATCACGCTTCTCTTATTCACTAGTTAAGTCAGTTCCACTTGCAAGTAAAACATGCCTTGCTCACCTTCCCAGAAGACTGACACCTCTTATCACTTCTTTGCCGGTACAGTTTTAAGGCGTTATACCAATAGCTATTTACAAGGAAATTCTTGAGCTGTAAACCTCTTCTCTTTACCCTCTGTGGTTACCATCTCACTGTTTCACTGGACTTCTGCTTGGATGAGAGCCATTTATTCTCATATTTTCTCATATTTGCTCTCCTTTACTCTCATATTCTTCATGTTAATTACATGCCAACTCTTGGTAAAATTTCATTAACCACCAAAGTAAAAGATAACAAAGAAAGCTGCAGTGATCCATTCAAAAAGAGAGTTTACAGTTTCACATAGGAAGCAAAAAGAGATATGAATAAGTGGTTTATTAACAGAGGAGATATCAGGAGGAGATATAATGAATTATTCTGATAGCTGAAGCAAGACTATTGCAGATTAAAAGAAAACCTTTTTCCAACATGAAAGTTAGCCGTTTAAATGACTTGGCAGGGGCTATATTTTCTGTGTCATTTGATGTCTTCATGGTACACTTGCATGTCTTAAATGAGCTGTGTTGGGGCCTTTTCTCAAGCTGTACTCGGAAGTAGGCTGGTCTGATTATCAGAATATTTCCTGACTTAAAAACCAGTAGCTTTACTTTATGTATGGTGGCAGTTTCATTGCAAAACTATTTCAGAACGTGGTAGTAGTGCATCATGTTATAACCTTGAAGAAAATCAACAATAGAATGTAGCAAACCGTAGACAGCTTTTCTATGAAATGACTGACCTAACTGAAAGAAAATAAAGGCAAATGCCTTGGGTCACTATTTTCCAAGAGTTTGTCAATTTAGGTGTTAAGGTCTTCACTCTGGAATTTAACGAACACTGTTAAATTGTGTGTCTCCACTGAGTCCCATATTGGGGATTCAGAGTTTTGAAGTCATTGAGTAAATATGCATTGGCTTAAATGAAACCAAGTGAAAAGTTTTATGTGTTGTGACACTAAATAGAATGAAATTACTGCAACATAGCAAGTTCTCTCTGGTTTAGATTCATGTGTTTTAGACAGCATTTGCTAGTGGTGAAGGATGCTGCTATAGTCGGTTCTTGTAGCTGATGCCGATATGTCATTAAGCTATGGCAATTCATTCGTGCATCTTCATGCTAAGCTTTTCCCAGCTGTTGGTATATCCTAGATTGTGATAACTTTGTATTATTATACTGCGACAACTGACCATCTATTTGTTTACAACTTTATTCAGCTTTGTAAAATGCTATTTGTTCTTTTAATACTGTCGTGGTTTAAGCCACTATAACTCACCCAGTTAGCCATGTAGTTTGCTCACTCACTCCCCGCTCTTTCTTCTCCCAGTCCCAGGACGATGGGGAGGAAAATCAAAAGAATGCAACTCCCACAGGTTGAGATAAGAGCAGTTTAGTAACTAAGGAATAACACAAACTGCTACTGCTACCACCAATAATGATAATGACAAGGGAAATACAAGGAAAGAGAATAAAATCACTCACCACTGATAGCAAGCCCAACCCCAACCATGATCGCCTCCACCCTTCCGGGTCTCTGCTCTCCATTTTACATCCTGGGCATGACATGCTGTGGTATGGAATAACTCTTTGGTCACTTTGGGTCAGGTATGCTGTCTCTGCTTCCTCACGGCTTCCCCTTCTACCCGGCAGAGCATGAGGCTCAGAAAATCCTTGGTCAGACCAAAGCATTACTAAACAGATCGGTGTTATCAGAGCTGTTCTCAGGCCAAAAGTCAAAAATACAGCACTGCACCAGCTACCAAGAAGGAGAAAAATGGCTGCTACTGCTGAACCCAGGAGAAATACCATGTCTTGTCAATACCATCCTTAAACTGTAGTACCCTGTAGGCTTATTTGAGCTGATGCCAAGAATTTCCTTAGCTGGCCTAATTATTTATTCTTGCTGAGCCTGTAACCCAGACATACATTCATGTGTATTGCACACTGTTACCTTTACAATATTGTTATCTATTAACTCCACTTTACAGATGGTGAACTCAAGTAATTAAGTGATAGTGATTGGGACTTTGAAGGAGTCAGTATACTTACTCCAGCTTCAAAAACGAAAACTGCAATGGGTCTGGTAATAGAATCAAACTCTCTCAAGGTGAAACACCACTGAAGTCACGTAAACACTCCTGTTTATTTTACTACTCCCTTTTGCAGAGGAAATAACCTCAAATCTGAAGCAATATTTGCAGTACCAACATAATCTGTCTTTATTTGCATATTGTTGTCCTATCATTTTTGAAATCTAGCAGGCAGATTTAGGCGTTCTGCTTTGGCTGAGGACATCTGGTCACCCTCAAATGGAGGCAGCAATGGTAATCAATTCTAGCAAGGCACAATGCCTTGTTCTGTACTGCCGTAATACACTGAAGGCAGTGACAGCTATACCTCTCTCTGTGAGGTTACAAGCAAGCATGTGATTGGAATAGCACTCCACATGTATTTTGCATTCTTCTCTAACCCTGATTTACCTCTGAGAAAAGTTCAATTACGCATAACTGGGATAAACAGTAGGTTAATTTAGTTTGCTGAATAGACCTTTAACCACAAGGAAATCTTAATATTTACTAAGAACACCATTAATTTTATTTATTACAAATCAACTGAAAGGATTTTAAATAAAAAATCTACCTTATCTTTACTTTCTTAACACCCACCTCTGCTCCAAAATATCACAAATGAAGAAAAATTAAAGCAAATACCCTTCAGTTCCAGTAATTTTTAACTGCCTAATAGTCATGCTTTCGAAAATATGTTGTTTAGTGGAAGAAGGGGTTTAATAAGAAGGGTAGCAAATACTTCATACCAGCAGAAAAAGGTGGTAATTCAAGAATTCCAGTTGCTCTATTTTAACAGTCTTGAGGTAAAGTGACATTTTCAATGCAGCTGCCAATTATTTATGACTCAGCTTCTTCCTTCACTGGATTCATCTCCATTCCAGATTATTGTGTAACATGCTTTTAAAAGAAAACTGCAGCTAGTGTAACCCACAGCTGGATGGAAAGATATGGCTAAGTGAAATATTTTTTCAGTGACAAAAGTGATATAACAGAATATCAAGGGGGTGGGTCGGATGAGAACAGGGGGTACACAGTAAAAACGCAGACAGACTTAATTTTTTATGCACACCAGATCATACCATTAAAGCCAATTTACTGGCTTTCTAAATTTTCCTATTGTATATCACCAAATACTGTGATGGCAGCATCAAGAGAAGGGTGAGTAATAACTCAACAGTAATTTCCCTAGTGCTTGTAAATAACAAACATTGTTAGCAAATGAGTGATGGAGGTCAATGGGCCATACAGTCATTAGATGGTTTAATGATATGCTGCAAGTTATCTCAGGGCACAGTGCACTAATGACATTCCCAGCCCTCCCTGCAGCAAATAACCTCTGCAACCTGAGATAAGCAGTCACATTGCACAATACAATAGAATAGCAAATGACCCCAAAAGAAAAATTATTTTCTGTTGGAAATTTAATGTGTTTGTATCCATCAAAATCTGTGCTGAGAAGAGCACTGTCCTTAAATCTGTTTTTGTTAACTAAGAAGCTATTAAAGGGCAGAAACCAAATGTCCTCGGACTTGTGGTTTATGGGTAAAGAGATAGTTGAGTCAGTTGTAGAATACCTACCACGTAGCACCTTGTTTTATTTTCCTGGCAGTTGCTTGGTCTTTGCAAAGTCATAGTCTAGGGAGAAAAACCATGAGCAATATGGGCTGTTTTGTGCTGCAGGTCATATGAAAATTTTGTAGCAGAACCCATTATCTAAAAATCTTTAAATTTATGAAAACTGCTGGGTCACTTGTCAGCAGCAAATTCTGGAGTATTATGGTAACCAAGTTATGATAGCAGAATTGGCATTAGTATGTTAGGTATAAAAAGGTAAAGTAACTTCAGTTCTGCCCCAAAGCTGAAGGGGACCCAATAATAGGTAGTCAACCACAGTGTGGAAGCACTGATTTTTTTTCAGTCTGCAGCGTCAGTAACACCATACTGTGTTTATAGACTTTATTTTGCTCAAACCAGCAGAACACATACATACAGCATTTTCTCTTTGTTACCCCTTCTGTGTCAGTACAGAAAGCTGACAGATCAGACTCTCAATTACTGTGGATGGGATATAGTAAACTTAATGAAGTGAGACCATGTAAAGCAAAGGCATGAATGACACTGTGGCAAAGAAGAGACAGGGCATCCAAGGCTTGGACTTTCTTCAGAAGAGACCCTAAAAATGAAACAGAAGAGTCTCACTTGAATTCTTTCATGACCAAGATGTTTAAGTATAGGCATAACATATCTGCTAGTTAATTGTTATAAAGTAAATTCAAAAGCACTTATTCAGTATTAATATTATTTTAATTTAGACAAACAAATATAGCGCAGTAAAAAAAATGTCTGAGAGCACAAAGACTATGGGGAGTAGGGACTAGATAACCACTGCGTAAGTTGCAGGAATCTCCTTTCTCTCGCGATAGGAAGGCTAGCCAGTAAGGTCATGAGCTGAAAGCCATTTGCTTCATCTGATGTATATTACCTGTTACTATGTAATTTTTTAAATTGGTGATCAGTTAATATATGACTACAGTAGTATGGGCTCCCACATATTGTCACTGCCTCAGCACCCAAAATTAGTACGTATAAATAGTAAGGACATTTAGCAAGCTGAAGTCAGAGTAACCACACTAAATTTCCAAAGTCTTAATATAAGACTAGAATTGTAAACTCTGTAATACAGTTGTATCAAAGACTTAAAATTAAGAAACTATATTCTAATTAAATACAGCCTTTGTTCCCCATTCAGAGGACATAGTACTATGAAAATGCTTTAATTTAGATTACTGGAAAAGCCAAACTTTGGGTGTTTTCCACAGTAAACAGTGTCTTCCGCAGTAAATGGCATTTTCCTCTCTTACTTGATGAACTACATGAGAAGTAATGGACAGAGCTGTAACACAGATCATCTATTTTTTATAAATGTTATGCTTGAATATTGCTGAGAATGGCCATGTGCAATTTGCCTGACTTTCTGGGAGGAGGGATGGAGAATGTTCACTCCCAATATTTTGCACACACAAAGTTGCTGAGACAAACATAAGGAGGACAAAAACTGGAGTGAAATTTACCATACTCTATGGAGAGTACTTGTCCGTTTATCAGGCTTCTTAATGGGCAGGATTTCCAAAGGACTCAGCACTCAGTACCTCCCATTTAGAATAATTGGACCACTTCACTATGGTGCCAGATAACATGATTAGGTTCGTGAAGATTCTGCTTGATTCATTTGATCTTAACCCTTCAAAAATTTCCTGAAGAGCACAGATAACAGATAACCCATGTTTTTTAAATGATACCACAGATTGACAGATCAGCCCATCCTGGGTGCCACGTATGTGTTCCTATGGCCTTGAAGGCTTTTGCAAAAGTAGTGACCACTGTAGCAACAAGATGGCACATCCTGTTGCTGATAATTAAATTCATTTTTGTTGCCTTTATTAAAAAAAAAAAAAAAAAAAAAAAGAGCAGATAAAAGGTACATAGAAATAGAATATAAATAGTTCAATTGAAATACGATTGTCTGTATGTCTGTGTCATAACTGATTCACTTGGGTGAAGTAAGCGCAACCTTTTCCTGAGGTCTTTCTCATGCCTGTAGTATGAATCTCTTCTGCTTATGTTCTCTAGGGCTTCAGCTAATACCATGGTCAGTTGAGGTCTGTATCCTTCAATGAGCTCCTACTTCTAGAGGAGTCATAGGAACACTACCCTACTGGAGACTTTGGCTTCCTCAGCCTCATTTTGTTGACATCAGCCAAAGTGTACAAAAGTTAACAAAGGACGAACAAACATGGGCCAACAGTGTGATCACCCAAGTCTTGTTTCCATAGGCTGGCAGGTCACAGACTTGAAGTCAGACTTCTGAAAGCTAGAAAACTATGTACCTTGCTAAATGGACAAAGGGATGTTTTGAGAACTGTAGATGACAAATATGATTATCATTTTCTGCTCTTTTTCTTAACTATTTTGAACTTTTACAATGCAGCACATAGGAACACTTAATTCACCACTGAAAATCAGAGACCTCCAAATGATAAAGCACCTTTCCAGGGTTCATTTGTTAAACACAGCTAGTCACAGACATCATAAGAGCTCTGAGTTCTTGAGTCTTTCAGGATTAATCCAATTACTTGAAAAATACCTCGGACCTAGTGAGAATGTGACTTCCAAAATAAAACATGAATCATGTTTGTGGGAATGCACTGTCTATCTCTTGCAAGTGAGATTTCATCCCTCCATGGTGTTAATTCCCACTAAAAGTAATGACAGCCAGGGAAGACTCAGTGTCAACAAAACATTACCATACTGCAAATAAGTTGCAAGCAAATAAAATAAGAGCTTAAGGCCAGATAGTCTGCAAGGATTAGAGTACTTGGCATGGGAAAGAGAACTTCCATGTTAGAACACGATCAGGAGAGACACCTAGACATGCTACTCAAAACACCTAGATCTCAGACCCAGGAGCAGCACATTTCAGCTCGTTTGTTTTTTCTGCGTGATACACACAGAGGCCACCAAGCTCCCACTCACCTCTCTCCTCATACACTTTTTCCCTGACTTGTTTTTCTGTGTAGCTAACATGAAACTTTTAGAAGCTTCCAGAGCCATGCCAGAGCTCTGCAGAGTGGGACTGTGCTCCTGTCAGTGCTGCTCATTTAATGCCTCTGGGATGTCTAGGGGACTAAACTGCAGCTGGTGTACATCACAGCAACATGGAGAGAGCTCTTGGAGAGCAAGTGGGTGTTTCTTATTTTAAAACTGTCTACCCACCCCTACGTGTGTGGGACTGCCTTAGTTTTAATGAAGTTCAAAACCTGGACTTCACCCAACTATCCAGCTCCTATGATTGAAAGAAAAAGAAAAGACTTAGGTAGAGGCTTGATAAAACTCTTCAAACTTACCCTTATTTATGTTGCCTCCCTACGAACCTGAGATCTGTCATATCAACAGACCTTCCGTTATTCCATTTAATTACCCCTAAGTACTTAATCTTATGCTCTGAATGTTTTCTTTTTCCTCCCTCCCATATTTCTCATTAGCTAGATAAGGAACCAGGTGCAAGGCTTGTTTCAGAAAGGCAAGTTCACATGGACTTCCTTGGTTTTCCACAGTTTACACGACACAAAGTGAAACCTATTGAAACAGCCATAGCTTTGTAAGAACAGACACAAGAGGTTTTTGTTTCCCAAGTACAATGACAGCTGTCACTGAACAGAGAGTACCGATACAAATAACATATGTATGAAACAGTAAAAAGGGTAATGTCAAACTTAGATGTTTCATCTAATTTGGATGGCATTTGCTACACTAATTTAATGTCTTGCTCTGGAATTTATTCAAGTTTTCCATTAAAGATTTCTCAGCTGCAGGGCTTACTTAACCAGGACTTTATCCGAGGGGAGAAGGAGTATGAGGAATTGTCTTAAATGGGTGTCATCCCCTTTTTAAAGCCCCTCTTACTCTACATCAGTTGATCACATAATTATGTGTAATATATTCTCGTGTAATTCAACCTTTGGTCTGTACTACACGGGGGAAATTAACCAGCAGAGCTATTCAATAATAACTTCTGTTATTGCTATTTTGATATAAATTCAATTATTCTGGAATAACTCCCCAGTGCAGACATCCAGTTCCAGAATAAAAGTGATTTTATTCCAGAATAATTACTTTGCTTCCGAGGGGGAATAATTATTCCAGAATAAAGTCACTTTTATTTCAGAATCATATATGAAGCCATTTACTCGCGCACAG
Organism: Bolborhynchus lineola; assembly: GCA_025448015.1. Lineage (NCBI taxonomy): Eukaryota > Metazoa > Chordata > Aves > Psittaciformes > Psittacidae > Bolborhynchus > Bolborhynchus lineola. The sequence goes on from JAOEHX010057823.1 coordinate 22,284, forward strand.
TTCCCCAACAAAGCTGTTGTAGTGCCACTTAATTTTGTCATGTTCACAAAAATGTTACTAGCCTTCAGCAATGCTGTGGCTTATTATACTTATCTGTATTTTCATGCTAATCTTCATAAAATTATGCACTAAGATTTAAATGGAATGTGCTAAACTCTCTGAATTTTCTTTCTTACCTTATCTTACACAGAGACAGTTCAAGATTTTGTAATAAGCATGTATATATAATCTGAAAAAAAAAAACTAAAAAACATTTGAATACTTTCTTCTGCATAAACTATACATTATGATCTGTCAGCACAATCTGAAGTTTATTTTCTACAGATCACAAAAAACAGTCAAACAAACAAACCAACATAATGTGCACGGAAACTGATTTTGGATTTGGAAATTGACTTGTTAAACATGTAAAATGACTGTAAAGGCAACTTTAAAGCAATTATATGTAACAGATCCTCATAGATCCTCCTAAAAGCTATGCTAAGGCCCATGTGGGACAGGGAGATGATTCTAGACATCCAGCATGGCTTCACCTAGTCCCCCACAATATTCTCTCTAAATTGGAGAAAGAAGGGTGTGATGGGTGAATAGTTCAATGGATAAGGAATTAGCTAGGTGTTTGAATCCAGAGAGTAGTGATCAGCAGCTCAGTGTCCAGATAGTGGTCAGTGACAAGTGGCATCCCTCAGGGGTCTGTATTAAGACCTCAAGTTCTTGAGAGGTGAGCCCATGTGAACATCATGAGGTTCAACAAATCCAAGTGCAAGGTCATACACCTAGGCTGGGACAACACCCAGTATCAGTACAGCCTGGGGGATGAATGTATTAAGAGCAGCCCCTAGGAGAACGACTTAGGAGTACTGGTGGATGAAAAGCTGGACATGAGCTGGCAATGTACACTCACAGCCCAGAAAGCCAATCACATTCTGAGCTACAACTAAAAAAGCACAGCCAGCAGGTAGGGAGAGATGATTTTGCCCCTTTATCCCACCTCTGCTAAGACCCTTCCTGAAGAACTGTATACATTCTGGAGTCCTCTGTACAGGAAAAACATGGACATGTTGGAGTGAGTCCAAAGGAGGGCCACAAAGATGATCTGAGGCCTGGAGCACTTCTCCTGTGAAGAAAGGCTGGGAGAGTTGGCCTTGTTCAGTCTCGAGAAGAGAAGGCTCAGGAGAGAGAGATGCTTTTGCAGCCTTTCACTACTGCAAGTGAATAACAAAGATAGGAAAAGGCTTTTTAATAGATCTTGTAGAAATGGGAAAAGGGCCAATGGTTTTAAACTAAAAGAATGTAGATTCAGACTAGACAAAAGGAAGAAACTCTACAAGGAGGGTGGTGGAATAGGTTTCCCAGAGATGTGTTAGATGACCCATCCCTGAAAGTGATCAAGATCACTTGGATGGGCCTCTCAGCAACCTGATCTAGTTGAAGATGTCCCTGCACATTGCAGGGGTTTGGACTAGATAACCTTTAAAAGTCCCTTCCAACCCAATCCATTCTATACTTGCATGATTCTGTACTTCAGTCATAGTAAAGTTGCAGTCCAAATCACCCAGAAGTATAAAAGCTGAGCCTTGGAAACATCGTTAATTCACTGATTTTCATAAGTATAAACACTAGTAATTTGGTTTTCATGTCTCAGGTTTTTCAGCTTTATCTACTAGCATTTTTTCAGTGCTTAACCAATGATATGGCAAAAAGAAGTTCCCAAGTTTGGCATTTAAATATAATGGCCCATTTAGAGGGACAGTAGAAGTTTGGAGCTACATCACTGGTTAGCTGTACTCCCTCTGAATTGGTTTGTTGTTAAAAGAAACATTTCCATTGCATCTGAATCAAATCCTGACTATGCATTGAAAAGATGTAAATTAATAAGCATTTTATGAAATTTTTTCCATTCCCCTGGTTTCAGTGATGGGAAACTGAAAGGAAGCAAGCAAGCAAGCAAGAATATATAAAAGAATATGTAAAAATTCATAAAATATGTCATCTTGCTTCATATAAAAGCAAGGAAACAAGCAAGAAAATATGTTACTTAACCTTAAACAAATATCTATCTATAAATTCAAAGTTTAAATTGAAAAAAAAAAGAAAAGAAAAAAGAAAGGAAATCTCTTATGTATAAACAGTTTTGTTTGGTTTCAAATTAGATCAGAAAGTGAAGTTGATAAACTAGTATTTATTTGAAGTTAGAAATGTTCTTTCACAGTTGGTCTGCTGACTGTGAAAATCATGTATTTTGAGTAGGATCCTGACAGCTTCTGAGCTTGTTCTGTCAGGCACTCAGCACCTGTCAGAAATAAACCCTTAGGTACTTCTTTTTAATACTCAAATATATATATATTCTATGTTTAGGGAGTTGGCAGATAAACAGATTGGTGTGTATTTTGGAGAAACACTAAATGGTTCTTCCACAGTATAGTTACAGACAGCTTTCATGGTCATTAAATCCTATTTTAACTTTATCCAATGGCTTTTTTTTTCATTTCTATTGGAAAGATACTTTTACACTGAAAATTGTCCTGATCGTGCTGAAAATGAATGAAGATATTTTTGCAAATTTTGTGGAAAGATATTTAGGATTATTCTAGAATTATTAGAACAAATTGTGCCCTGATTTTAATCATCTGTTCTTCTTTCAAATCTTCAGTTCTATCACCTTGGGATGAGGTGACTGTATTTGGAATATAGAGCTTATATTTAAATAATTAAATTGCATTAGTTTGGGATCTTTTGGAGGAGTTGGACAGTGATTTCAGGGGCAAAATTTCAAGGCATGTGTATGATGCCTACCTTGGTTTTAAGCTTGTGAAGACAGAGTATGCTATAGTCACATGATAATCTAAGTTGATTAAAACTACAGTCTAGAGTCCAGAGTACATCTTCTGCATATCTCTCCATTCTTTAATTAAATGTTATAATTCAAATTCACCTCAAAAGGTCCCACCTGGAAGACATGATATATTAAGACAAGAAGGTTTCCTCTGAATAATCAGCACAGTTCCAAGAGTATGGAAGAATTTAGTTATACAGGTATTTAAGAATTTACATTCTAATCCGTTTTATTCAGAGTTGTTTTCATTTAAAAGGTGGAGAGAGTTTTGCAAACAGTTTTTGCACCTGCAGTATGAATTAGCTCTATTTGGCTATATATTTTGGTGACAGTAGACAAAGTAGTACAAAGTGATCTATATAACATTACTGTGCTCTCTGAGAAGTGGTTTTCTGAATACTAAAAAAAGAAAGCTGACTGAAAAGCCTAATAAAACAATATGATGAGCCACTCCCTTGCCAATTATTTTTTTTTCTGTTTTTCTCATTGATGCCTGAAACTGACATATTTGTTCTGACTTTAGTTGCATCATTCAAAAGTAGCCCATTTATTTTGCTTTTTGATAGTTTTATTTTGCCTGAGACTTTGGCATGCCTAATTTCAAACCAGAATGAGTTTTTCTAGCTCAGATTTAAGAGTCAGCTTGAGAAAATATCAATATAATTGTAATAGTTTTATTTTCAAGCTGAGCTAGCATGAATTAAATGTCATAAATCTGTATTTTTGCAAAGCTTGATATTAGTTTGCTATACTAGTAGGAAAATATAACAAAATTGCCTGTATCAAGTGCTATTTACACAGAGAAAACACTAACATTTAGGGCAAAGCACATGGATAATCTAAGACTCGTTAAGGGATTTAGGGCTCTTTTTTAGATATATGGTTGGAAACAGCCCTCTCTTAATAGTGCTCTGCCATCTGCAAACACATTCCTGCACTCACACCTGACAAAAGGTACAACCAATTCACAACTCCTGTCTTTCAGTAACTTGACTGTGATGTTCCTGCCATTGCCAAAGGTAACAAAATTGCTGCATATAGACCGCAGAATGATGGTGGTTCTAGGGTTTGGCGCAGTAGTGCTGGAGCCACACACATTTTCTTCCTGTGTTTTCTTGGCTAGAAATGTGTCCTTGTACTTCATACTTCCGTGTGCAATGAGTTGTGAAGTGTCTGATTTGCCATGTGCAAGCACTGCCTTCTCAGGAAATCCCAAGATTTACTGAGAATATTGCAGTTAACATTTGACTGGCACTTCTGCATGTCTGGTGTCACACCAAAGCTCTGCTGATCAGACAGATTGATAGGATGCCAGCAATCCCAAGCATGTGCCTACATTCCCTAAATTGATTAGTTTGTGCTATTCAGCAATTCTTTTTTTTTTTTTTTTTGTTAGCAACATTCTTGGAGGTTCTGACTCAAGTCATGAAGTGTACTGTGTATGGGAAGCAAAGAATTTTAATTACATACAATAAAATGGGGAAAAAAAACCAAACCCTGGTAAGAAGGGGGAGAGGGGCATTATAAACTTACCCAGAGACTAGAAAGGTAAAGCAAACTCCATTCAGGCTCTTGTAAGAGTGATTCCTTTTTTCTCAATCACATACAATCTCAAGCTTAACCGACTTAGTTGTAGTGCGCAGTTGTATGCTTATAGTGCCTGTGAATGCCTATGCTCAAAGTATGGGGTACAAGCAGTTAGACAGTAAATACCTGCCTGATTCTTTATGCATTTCCCTCAGAAATCTGGCAATGGATATTTGGTTTGCATTTGGTTGATGTAGCGAAGCTCATACAAGTTGGCAGCACCACCCTTGCTCCACTGCCTGCTTGGGCCAATATCTGCCTCTGAGAGCTGTTAAAAGCATGAAGGCACTATAGACATAGATTTCTACAGGTGGTTGACAAGGGAATACTGAAGTTTGGACAAGCCATAGCTTCCTCAGTCTCACCTCTATAATCCAGCTGAGCATGTTACAGGGCAAAAGATGGAAGAACTGATCAGATCTAGACACTGCCCACCATGGATTTTTTTTTTTTCCCTTGTACTTTGAAAGGGATATACAAGAAGTAAATTGAGCAGCTAGCTGGAGCTATGTTACCAAAACAGTGAGAAATGCAACTGGAATTGTCAGATTTCAGTGAACAAATATCAGGCTTCTTGAACTGCTGCATTATTTGTGCTCCGTGGGAATGTCTCGGCATTGCTGAAGAAAATCACAGAACAAAACCTGCTGGTAATTTTCTGTTTCATACTCCTTATTTGCCATATCATTGCCAACTTAATTTCAGGAAAGACATATACAGATGCGCTGGACACCTGATTTATACTTCATTACAAGGCACCCACATTGCTTGGTCTACTTGCCTTGCCCTTGTATGCATGCAAGGACTTGATTAAAA